>JACCGJ010016201.1:0-32639 GCA_013407085.1 Atriophallophorus winterbourni | reverse complement strand
GTGATTATCGTCTAACATTAAATACTAGATTGTTGAAGCAAACATGCACGACAGTTGAACCCGAAGATATTTTGAATAAATTGACTGGATCCAAATTTTTCTCAAAGATTGATTTAAAAGATGCTTACCTACAAATACCATTGACTGATAAGTCTTCAATGTTAACTACCATCAATACACCGTTTGGTCTATTTCGGTACAAATTCTTACCTTTTGGTTTGTGCAATTCTCCTGCCATATTTCAACAAGTCATGAACGATATTACTCGCGAAATGGTTGGAGTTGAAGTATATCAGGATGATGTTATTGTGCATGCGTCAACACGATTTCTTCATGATGAACGTTTACTGGAATTGTTTCGTAGATTCACCTCTAAAAATGTTGCCGTTAATCCGAAAAAGTGTTTGTTTTATGTTTCGAATTTTGAATGCCTTGGATACATTGTTGATGGTAATGGTTATAAACCAGATCCCAATCGTTTACTCCCACTAACCAATGCTGAGTCCTCAAAGAACATGACACAATTGAGATCTCTTATCGGTGCATTGCAATACTATTCGAGGTTCATTCCAAATTTCAGTGTAAAAGCTGCACCATTATTTTCACTTCAATCAAAAGAAACTTTTGTGTGGACTGATGAACATGAACATTGTTTACGTAGCATATTATCCTTTCTAAAGTCTGATGCAGTTCTTCGTCCATTTAGTCCCAAAATTCATTCCTTTGTAATTACTGATGCATCCCCCGACGGTATTGGTGCTGTTCTCGAGCAAGATGGACATCCAGTAATTTGCGTTTCTCGCAGGCTAACCGCTGCTGAAAAAGGTTATGCTCAAACACACCGTGAAGCTTTAGCTGTCTATTGGGCTATTCAACGTTTGCACAAATTCCTGGTTGGTCATCGTTTCACCATTGTTACAGACCATGAAGCCTTAAAATTCATATACGATCCTGGTAAATCTATTTCGAAAAGTACTGTCGCAATGGTTCAACGATGGAGCATAGCACTCAGTGCTTATGATTATTCAATTGAACATCGAAGTGCTAAACACATTCAACATGTAGATTACCTGTCACGCCAGTCACTACCAGATTCGAAACCTGATGATACTTTTGATTCTCTTTTGGTGCAACCACTTCCTGTCAGTCGACATTTGTTAATTCGGGAAACGAAACGTTTCTTTTCTGCTATTTTTACTGCTTTGAAGAAAGGATGGAATTCACATATTCGGAGGAAATTTCCATCATATTTTACTAGACGAGATGAACTCTCAATGACCCCTGATGGTTTATTATGCCTGAATGATAGAATTATTATTCCTCCCACTTTGTGTAAAGCTGTACTGAATGATTTGCATTCTGGACATCTTGGAATAGAAAAAATGAAGTCTTTAGCCAGAAGTTTATGCTGGTGGCCTGAAATAGACGCAGACATACGCAGAACTACTGTTTCTTGTGAAGCTTGTCATCATAAAGTTTTCCGACAACCATCAAAATGGACACCATGGCCATTGGCATGTGAAGCTTGGCAGCGCATTCATGTTGATTACTGTGGACCATTTTTAAACAGGTACTACGCATTGGTCGTGATTGATTCTTATTCAAAATGGCCTGAAGTTTTTCGGACACAGAAAACAAACTCTAGTTTTACTATGCTTGCACTGCGGAAAGTATTCAGTCGCGAAGGAGTTCCTATTGCTGTTGTTAGTGATAATGGCAGCCATTTTTCTGCTGCATGCGTTACACAATGGTTACATTCTCTTGGCTGTCGACACCTATTCACTGCACCTCGTCATCCACAATTAAATGGATTGGCTGAAAATTTTGTTGGTACCTTAAAGCGAGCAATCAATTCTTGTGCACCTACTACATTTGAGGAACTTGATCGATTTGTTGACAATTTCTTATTGCAATATCGGAATTGTACTCATGCAACTACCGGACAAACTCCAGCTGTGTTATGCAGAGCAAGATCCCTGAGATCAAATCTGCTGGGTCTGTGATCAGCTGAAGTTTCATTTCATCGTGGTAATGAATTCCGACCGAGCTCTGGTATCGTCCTTGGCAATATCGGTAAATGCATGGTAAAGATAATGGACCTTGATGATGGCTCAATGCATCGCCGTCATGTGGATCAAATTACCTACAGAGATACAGATACATCTGAAGATACCGAACCGGAGAGACTGTTAAGAAGATCAGAACGTTTGTTGAACAAGCCGTACCGGGATTATAAAAACCCAGGATCATTCGCAAACTGCGGTGGTTGTGGTGATTGTTCGATTAACGATCAATAATACTCAATCATTCATCACCACTCATTCAGAAATAATCAATAGTACTATCATTCAAGTTCTGATTGTTATTCATTCATTCTGGTTGTTATTCAATACATACTGTGATTCGAGTGAGCGCGGTTGTTCTCACTTACATTCTGGGGCTGATTATTCAATTCAATACAATACGATTCATTACAGGAAGATGCACTTGCTCTGATTCTAACATCGAACCACAACGATAAACCAAATGGAAGCTGTAAATCGAATGAGTAAATACTGAAAATATTAAAAAAAACGAGTTTTGAGCATAAAATATGATCAAAAGAATATTAAAATTCTAATAATTTAATCGAGCGTTAAATTAATAAAGATGAATTTCCGTTCATCCAGATTCCATATGATAATCAGTTTTACACATTTTTGTTTTAATGATTTTGGGGGCCATCTTGTATTCGTGAGAGCGTTATGTTACTTTGCTCGTTATTTTGCTTCTAGTTTGTTATATTCCTATATTTTTGTCTCTTGGTTAATGCCAGCTAACTTCCATGAGGGTACGATATATATGTATAACTTATTTTGAGAAATATATAGTAAGAAATTTTGGACGCTCGATTGGCTTGTTAGCCACATACTGTCCTGTGCAAACTGAACTGAACTGAACTAGTCGGAATGAATATGTGCTCAAAATAGCCGTTCTGTTATCTCTCGTTTTCACTGCATTACCGCCGATATATTGTACTTTCACTCCGGCTTTATCCAGCTTTCCTTGAAGCGAAAATTATTCGTTTTTAGTCAAGCTTCTGCGTAATTGTGAAATATACTGAGTGCAGTTTAAACGCATATTGGACGGTGAACTTCCCGCTATCCTGCGCGATTCGCCTACTCTTCCAGCTCAGTAACTCCTCGTGAGGAATCTACGCTGAGATAGCAGAGATCCGGGAGGTGAAACGGCTTTCACGGACTGTAGTCCTCCTGCCGTCTATTCTGAAGAAGACGATGATCGGTGACCTTTCCGAGACTAAAATCTCCGTCTTTCAATCTAGCCGGTTGCGTAATCCTTACTCGTTTTCTAACAATCGCAACTTGCGTGTTATTATGCTATGATAACCCGAGGTGTCAAATTGTACGCATTTTTATACGCTGGTTTTCCAGCAACTTAGAAATAACATTGATTACCCGTATTTCCTGCAGTACGCTTATCCCACTTTGTGTCAAGATCTGTGCAACTGATAATGTAGATTACTCAGCGTTCCAATAAAGTTTGTTGCGTGAAATTTTGTTGTGCGTGTACTTTGAAATATTTTTCGTATTAACGTAGGCCAGTAATATAAACAGCCGCAGGCTTGAAAAGTTTACTGCAGGATATTGTACACAAACAGTCAAAAGTTCGGGTAATTGAGGGTGAACCGAACAGATCCTGGATGGTTCAAGTTTTAAGAGCAGAGCGTGACTGGATTAGTTCAGTGTCACATAATATAGATAGACATTCAAACGTTGTAAAAGGAAGTGAAGATTAAGATGTTTTTAATCCCGTTTAAGCTTCATCACAGTAATAGACATGGGTGACTTCTGCTGACAAGGCAAGCCCTGAGAGAAGAGGAACACCACTATATCACTCCGGAGATCAAGTCCATCCGTCTCAACAAATGCTGATCCAAAGCGCTTTTGAATAGTTGTTCTGATGGTAGAGACAGGAGCCCTTTCGGTAGAGAGTTCCAAGTGTTCACCCGCGTGGATAGCGTGAACGCACAAGCCTGATCCAGGCAAAGTGCCGCACAATCAGAGACTGCACGTGGGCTAAGATACTGTCAGGTTGCCCAGACCTAGACAGATATGAGAAAGAAAATAGAAATGGTAGTGAGACTTCAGCCTGTTTCAGCATGCAGCTCACCACCGATGGCCAATCAATTTAGCACGATGTTACCCGCACAGCACAGAAGTACTGTACGATTGCACATCCGTGCACCGTGCTCGCATTACTCAGCTTTAGCCGTCTAGGCTTCTGCAACTTAAAGTAATGTTCCCGAGTCCTTGACTCACCTACTAATCGGAAGTACTGGAGGAAATCGTCTCCATATTGTCCGTGGTTTAGTTACGTGAACTGATAAAATTTGGAACATTTCGACCTATGAATGATCGTTACGAGTAGGACGATGCGTGCACTGTTGTGCAATTGTTCATTACTTCTGTCCTAACGTGCTAAATGTATTGGCCACTGGTAGTGGGCTGCATGCTGAAACATGCTGGAGTCTCACTACCATTTTTATTTCCTTTCTCATCTGTCTAGGGATGGGAAACCCGACATAAACTTAGCCTACGTGCACTCGCTGACCCTGCGGCACTGTGTGGATCAGCCTTGTGCTTTCATATTTAGTTGGGCCCTAGTGGTGTTTTCTGACGACTGCGTTCTAGCGACGGCTCTCTTTTGAACCCCTTCATCTTTGCTCACAGAACAAGGCTCGCATTCCGAATCTTATCTCTTCTTGAGTGACGGCGTTATGCAGTACAATTAATTTGAAAGAATACGGAAGTGTACTAGAGTAAAGGGCAGTATTGTTGTTCGCTGCCTGTTGATGTTCTTGTGTCCGATATGCTCTTGTTCGTTGTTCTTAGTATCCACTTCTTTATATATGTCGCGCCATAGTTTTTAACTGGTCGATGCCACTGTCCGGGTGACGAAGGTCAATCCATAAACACGTAATGCAGACGGACTTTTAATTCTCGTTAGCAAAAGATGGAGTAAATAGACGTGTACAATATTAAATGTGTAGACACTGATGTGCTACACATACGTTGCCACTCATCAGTAGTGTTATTTTATCACGTCCACTTGGATTTTGGTTAAGAATAATGGGCGGGGAAGCGCACGTCAAATCTAACCAAAGTACACTTCAAAAAATGCAGCGATGCGATTCCTCACACTGACTGCTTTCATGCATTATGCTGAACATCTTAGGTCAGGGTTTATCCGCTGCATTTATGTACTCAAAATCACGGCGTGTAATAATTTACTTTCTCATATTATTAATTCATCTTTGTTCTTTTGTGAACTGCAGCGTTTCAGTTTCAGACGTGTAGAAGAATAAGCACAGGCACACTGATACTGTGTTTCATGTTAAACACATTCACTCAGATTTTCATTTCATATCTGTCTAGCCTGGGACAACCTGACTGTATCTTAATCCACCACTGGTAATTTGTTTAGGTCAGGATTGTGATTTTATACATGTAAAGCAAATTTTACGAACCAGTATAGCAACATGAGCGCGGCATATTTCGTGCCGCTCTTAGTGTCGTAAATCAACCAGGATTTATTTTCATTACCTGACAACATACAAATTCAGTCAAACACTCTAAGACCGCTACTGAACGCGGTTCTCAACCATATCTTGATAGTGAAAAGCCACTGCAATGTTTGATCTCACGGACTCTAATCTGGCCTTAGCTATTTTACCTGTCAAAGCCTTCATCTGTAGAACTACTTCATAGTATGGTCAGCCTTACAACGACGTCATTTCGACTTAAATTTGGCAAACGAAATGCCGTTAGGATATCTATTTCTAAATGACAATAGTCGACTTAACCAGTGAAATAATACAATATTTGGTGGCAATATCAGTGGTCACGTGTGTGAAATCGTGCAGTACTCCGGTTCTACGCAGGTAACTGTGCCATAACGATTTGCTAAACGCACTTGATTGGATGCGGAATCACGCTAAAGTATCACTGCCATTCGCTCATTGTATATTGTCAAAAAGAGTGACGAGAAAAGCTTGTTAGGATGCATGGTAGTGAAATCCGGAATCTGTCGAGCTGACGTCACTATACTTTTTACGAAATAATTGAATACCAGTTTTATTTCAGATGTAAGCATCTCTTCCCCGTTTGTACTTTTCTATAAAACCCGTAGCTGTTTAGGTTCCTCTGACTTTTTAGCACTGCCTGGATCCAGGTATGTCTGTGATTCACATTCATGCAGTCAACCCGCACGAACTGTTGTCTTATAGACTTTGTCCATGAGCTAATGTGGTAATCTGACGCCACAGATACTGTAATCTCATAATCTACACAAACAGGTGAAACAGTCAGGTAACCTGACAGTATTTTAGCTCACATGCAGTATTTGTCTATGTATGTTTGAAATCACAAGCCTGATCCAGGCAAAGTGCCGCACAGTCAGACTGCACGTGGGCGATATTACTGTCAGGTTGCCCATGCCTAGACAGACATGAGAAATAGAGAATAAAAATGTTAGTGAGACTCCAGCGTGTACTCGCATGCAGCTCACTACCGGTGGCAACTCAATTTAGCACGACGTTAGCTGCAGAACACGGAAATGCTGCACGATTGCACATTCGTGCATACAGTCTTTAATCGAAAGTTTCACGATGCTAAAGCATAGTGCAATCTCAATGTCGCCAGCCAGGTCATAACTTGAAGCAGTCGTCAAGTCTTGGAAACTTTGTGCTCAATGAGTTTCATAAGCGCTGTATCCATCGTGCGAAGTGCTTGAAGAAACACTTGCTATTGTTTGTAAAATTTAAATGAAGAGTGATGTTAGTGCATTGTCATTCGGACGCAGTCCTAGGGTATCTATATCCTCCTTCACAGTCGGCAGTCAAATCTTCACTTAACCGCCTTGTCACCGACGCAAAATATAAACATGTTGAGAGTCGAGGACGAATTTTGTGAGCGCTCAGTCTGTCTTTCGGAGGACCTGGCCGAGTACAGTCTTCTCTCGAAACTTACATTGGTAGTACGCTCGAGTCTCTTCCAATAGGCGTCTGTTACAATTACTTTCCACGGGCACGAAGTATATATTAGCTGACTAATCAGAATCCGTTCAAGGGGCACGAATCAGAATGCGTTTATTTTTAAGCCAATCATGGCATCTGGCCGTCCTTTAAAAAGCGCTGCATAGCCTACACGCAGCATATTTTAACGATTTCGCTAGTTCAGGTTTTTGCAGAAATTTTCGGAACCGTTGCCGACCCCATACAATTTGAATCCCTAGTTGAAGCAGCAGGTGCTATTTCCAGGTTTCAAAGCTCCACTGGTTCGTCGTATTACATTCGGAGCACAGCACCAAATGCCAGGTTTGTGTTAGCTTAACTTTGATAATTTGCAGATCCCGGACTTACGAATGCGTAAAAGCTGGACGACACCAGCCATCTTCCCGAGGAATTCGTCGAACGCAATCCCGTAAGATCGGATGTGGGTCAAGAATACTCATCTCAAGGTTGCCTAGTGAAAGGTTTGGTGTCTCTCGAGTTTCCTTGGAGCACAACCATCCCATTAGTTTATTAATGGCTAAATACGAACCGACTCATAGGCGCCTCTCACTGGACGAGATGTCAACGATAACCCCTTGGTTATTGAACAATACTCCGTCGTTCAACATATGCAATTATATTCGAACGCAGATGAGGAAATACGTCACGCCGTGTGACGTAAGAAACATGCGATGGAAGCTGCTGGCGAGTCGCAAAACCACAAGTTCTTTATACGACTTGAGCTCCCAGCTCAATACATCCGGCCGTTGTTCTATGGAAACTGATGCTGAGAGCAATCTCACTCATTTCATATTTATGACGAATGAACAGATAACGCTTTGCCGCCGGTTTCCTCATTTCATTGGCATTGACTCAACTTTCAAGAGTTGCCGTGAAAAGTACCACTTATTCGTCATTGTTGTGGTAGATGGCTGCGGTAAGGGTATTCCTGTTTGCTTCGGATGGTTGCGGACGGAGACCACAGCGTCCATATCTTTTTTCCTACGAAAGTTTTTGGAATTCGCTAACCCTGTTAGCATTCTGTCGGTCATGATGGATGACAGCGCTGCCACTCAGGCTGCAGTGAGAGCTGAAATGCCAGCAGCACACGTGTTTCTGTGTCGTGTGCACATTATACGGAATGTTACCAAAAGAGTATGTTCATCTTAATTACTTAACATGTTTACAGCAACCTGGTTTCCTTGTTTATGAAGTGGTTCTACGTAGCCATGAGCACGCGCAACATGCGGAGATATATTGTATCTTTGAATGCAATAAATAGGGTTAACGAAACCCTATACCAACAGTACGTGAGGCCAAGACTGATCCACCGAGCCTCAATGTGGACAACAATCAGATCGCCTCGAGTTTCCACTTTTGGCCGAAGGGACAACAACTTCGTTGAAGCCACCCATCGGTCAATTAAGAGGCACAATTTGAGTGGGAACCTTTGTCTCTGGCAAGCTGTAGAAAGAACGAAGGACGTCTTCCAACACATCCTTCAGAATCGTCAGGCTCTTTCTACAGCTTGCCAGAGACGTGGGCCTCGCGAAATTCCTCAGCACCCTGAGCTTGATGGAATGTGCACCCTGCTAGTACCCAAAGCCGTGGAATTGCTGACCGACCACCTGCGGCAAAACCGTCTGATGACTTGCGTCCACATACAGGAATTATCCGCGGTGACTGAAGGTTCCAAGACATACAAGGTATCTATAGTCACCTGGCAGTGTGATTGTCCATTTTCCACCGATTATCTTCTGCCTTGTCGGCATGCTTTGTATGTCAGAAACGCACGAGGTATTTCCATGGGTTAGTGAAATTCATTCGCTTAACCAATTGGCTTTCAGATAATTATCCCATTTTCAATCGTTGGCAAAGATGTTACAACGAAATGCTGCCAATAACCTAAGGTTATGTTGACCAGACAATGACATCTTAGGCCCATCATTCCGGGGTTTCAGCCTGGCAACCGCTTTTTCAGCAGGCTGAGCGCAAGCTGTCCGCAGCTGCTTTCAATCAATTGCGAATAGAGTTTCGTGATTTTGTGAACGACTGCAGCTGCAATCCGATCCCGCCCTACATGATTGCCCCTTTAGGATTAACTGAAGTATCTGAAGAAACAGAATCTAACGTGGGAGTGACGATTGAAGATGAAATACTTGTTGTCGATTTGGATGCGTCCCAGAATTTGTAATCAATAAAAATTTATCTCTTTCCAAGCGTACTTTTTAACCATTATTTTAATGGCATTGCCCTGAACGAGTAGACCGGGTCTGCCTATGTATTATTTGTTGATCATTAGCCTCGTTAGTAATGTACTTTTGCTCATGTTGACCGCTGTGTGAAGCGTCTTAGACAGCGTTAAGTTGAATTGGGTTGCTGGGTGGTTACAGCAATGTTGTAGGCATAGCGACCACTGACCTAGGTCAAAACCATGCTAGTGGGTTATTTAGACCAACAACAATAACAAAATATGATGAAGAGGACAGAGGTTCTGCTCTAGCCATGAACATAACTCAAGGTTAGCTAAAAAGTAGTAATCAATGTCATGCTTTTAAACCAATATTATATGAACCAAAGTAATGGTTTGCTCATCCCTGCGCACCTAACTGGTTTTTGGCAGTTTCGAGACAGTAGGATTATGTCCTGTGAGGCTTGTAACAGTGGAAAATAGGCTACAACAGGCTAGGAATCAGACAAGCTAGAAGCTCACACACGTTAGTGTATTCATTGTTTTCACAACCAAGATAACACAGAACGTCTGAAATGGACCCCTCACGGTCGACACATTTTAGAAACATTTCATGCTTTCAGATGAGAAGGTGTGACAGTTGGGAATAAAATGTTCCGTTTTATTTTTAAGCTGATTAGGTAGGTGGAGTGCACGCCATTTGAATTCGTCTGGCTGTAACAACGTGTAAACGAAACAAAATATGACTGCGCATTCGGTACAATTGTTACAGTAAAAACGAATACGGATTGTCATCACAATTGACAAGCACATAAATATATTCAATCCATTCTTCTGTCCAATACTTTTCAATCAATTCTAGTGGATTATTTATATCAGCAACCGGGTCAGTTCTTTCGGTATCTTCTTCATAGTTGTGTCATATGTAACGACCATACGTGGTCGATTACGACAATATACTTACATGGTGGTTTCCAAACTTAACTTTATCCATCTTTCATGGATCGTTGAATCCTCTTCAGTTATCTTACTCGCAGATAAGACACAAATCTGTCTATCCATCAAATATTATTTTTTCACATTTACATTCATGCCGTATTCTTGTGATGTTGTAAATCGTTTGAGTTTTAAACCTTATATTCTTGAATGCTTTGATTCTTGAATCCCATAAACTTCATTTGCTTCTGTTATGTACTGGGTTCGACAGACAGTTGTGCCTGCTGATCAACTAAATGATACGAGAGAACAAGCCCACCGAGAAAGGGAACAGAACAACGCAGGATAGTTATGAAATAACCAAGTCGAGACTCAGGACACAGGTTCGCAGGTCCTATAGCTGGACAGGGTCAGTGTTTATATAGAGATCATTAAGGGGTGTGCGAAGTAAGTGGCAATATAGTCCGTCCAAAGTAAGACAACGCATGTTGGGATAAGGACATTGAAGCGTATGGTTTCAACATGCCAAAGCATGCATCCGCACTATTCGGATACGGTCATTACCGATGTCAAGATTCAAGAATTTATGGTCACAAACATTGACAGATTATACACCGCTGTTCATATATCATGAAACATAGGTTTGCTCCGTTCGTCTATATCTAGCAACAATGCAAGTCCGAGAGGATTATTTCTTCATCCACACTTTTCAGACGACGATTTTGACAATTTCTCAAAAGTGAACAGGGCAAGTCATTCCATATATCTTTTGCGCATAAGGTGAGGTCTGCTCTGATACGTATTTATTCCAATATTAACACCATTTCCATAAACTGTAGTCCGTTGAATCCTAGAAAACTCGCACAATGGCATTTGATATTCCACATCTTCACCGAAACTGCCGTCGGTGCCTTTATCTGGTGCGCATTTATTTTCTTATGGAACTGATTACCGTCGGGTGTTGTGCATTTACCTATTGAAAGGATTTTCAGGAGCAAACTTATATATTGATGTGAAAAATGCAACCTTTCATTCACTTCATATAAAGCTACTTCTGAAGCATCGGACACGCTGAATCTTTAACCGTGTCTAAAAACAGTATTGACTCTTACCTCCACGAACATCATTATAAAATCCCATGAGGCTGATCTTCTTATGACATTCTCGTATTTTTTCGCTTATTGCTCGCATTATTGAACACCGCAATATCCTGCGGTTGTTTTAAGCTTGTGCGGTTCTTTACTGAAATAAACCATTGTTACCTTGTTCCATGGTTAATTTAATCCAGTTAGCATGTAATGCAACAGCTTCTGGAAAAGAAGCTTGGTGATAGGCAGTTTAATATTGGTTGTTTACTATCTCTTCAGGTCATCTAGAAGAATTGCTATCTATGCGATAACTTGTTTGTTTCACATTGGGAATCAACTGTATGCCTGTCAATCTTACAGGTTTAACGTGTTTTTAATTAAAAACGAAAAATTTCATTTATTCATGAAACGAGGAAAACCTTCACGCCAGATAACAATCAAATTTTACTCGCACGACTGTCAATTCTTGTTGGCTGACAGAAATAAATACGCCGCACTTAATGTCTACCCTTAACTTCTCGGGTTTCTGTAGTAAATCACTTTGAACACACACACGCATCACCTGATTTGTTGATGTGCACTTTTGGGCTTCTATAGGAGGCAATTGTACAAATAACGCACGCCTTCTTTGTTTGGGTTTTCGGGGTCAACCTGCGTGTCATTGTTTCAATCCGGTGAGGGGTGACTCAGTGCAGTTATTGATCGATCGATAACTAGCGGTGGAGTGAATGCGTTGGATCGGAGTTAAGTGATCCAAACGATGAAAAGCGAACGAGGTGGGATAGAACTGTTGCGATTTCACGATTTTCGATCTCACAGATTTCAAAAGAATATCGGTCGATTCGGAGTGATTTGCTCTTCTCGACGGTATTTGAACAGAAACAATATTCCAAAGTACCGGGTCTGTTGCACGCGTGGGTAATTTGGGTTATAATTCGAAAATTTGGATTTTCAAGGATTCAACTTGCGCGAACTTGAGACTGGTATAATCCAAACGAGTGAATTGAGACGAGTTCAATGATGTCTGAACCGTTTAGTTCAGAAGAGCGAGTGAGGAAATAGATCCAGAAGTATGAGAGCACAGATTTATGCGACCGCACAGCACTCAGAAACCAGTCTCCTAGACTACGAATGCTGCGCCAAATCTGTATGTCGTCCGCAAATAACGGAATGTATCATCGAACAATTTCCGGTATTTCATTGACATAAACCAGAAATAGGATCGGACCAAGGACTGAGCCTTGGGGAACTCCGCTAGTTGCTGCAATTGGTTTGGATAATGCACCATCAACACGTACCTGGTTAGTGCGATTTGTTAGGTAGTCATTCAGCCAATTTAGCAACTTTCCAGTGATACCAAGCCTTTCAAGCTTCTGCATTAGTAGGGAATGGTCAACACGATCAAATGCTTTTGAAATATCTGAGTAGCACGCGTGTATTGCTTGTCCTTCATCTACCGATTTTGTCCAATCATCTAGCGTTACCAGTAAATTAGACAAACAAGAATAATTTCGCCTGAATACATGCTGGTTCCTCGAAAGCAACTGATTATTCTCGAAATGTTTCATTAGATCGTCAACAATGAGTCGCTCAAGTATTTTTGAAATCACTGGTACCAGAGTAACGGGTCGGTAATTGGAAACATCGGAGCGATTTCCACCTTAGTAAATTGGAGAAATTATTCCTCGTTTCCAATCTGTAGGAATCACTCCGCTTGCCAGTGTTTGCTCGAACAAATAAGTCAGTGGTTTGTATAGAAAACTCGCAAATTGCTTCAATATTTTCGGGGTTATTCCGTCGGCCCCAGGAGACTTTCCGGTTTTAAGATTAAATAAACCTTGGAGGACGCGTTTCTCAGTGACACTTATTTCACTTACGGCAACAGTGTTTTAAAGTGTTGGATATGGGCTGCATATTGCATGTTCTATCGGGTTGAATACCGACGAATGAAACGTGGCTAAAGCGTCAGCAGTTTTTTTCTGCAGTTTTTGTTGTTGTCCAACTGATGTGTTCACGGACGATACTCCAGGTTCCACCTTAGCTTGATCGTTAACCATAGGATATATTATTTTGGGGTTTCGCTCCATCATGCTTGATATCACTTCTTGGAAGCACAACATGTTTTGGATGACAAATTCCTTTACTTTGTTCCGCAGTAAACGAAATGTTTCCCAGGTCTCGGATGATGGGTTTTGCCGATGGTGTCGCCAAGCAATTTTTCGTACCGTTAACCACTTACGAGTTCGGCTTCTTAATTTAAATTCAATGTATTTTCTTGAGTTCCTGAGGACAAATTCGGAGCTCACTTCGATTGAACTTTTGAGATTAGGTATTAGCCATATCAAAAACTCATGTACGTTGCTGGTTTCCGGTTTGCAGTCAAACGTGTTTTTCAGAGCATCACTCAACGCCGGCATCATTTGCTCTTACAGCTTCAAACAGATAGTCAAACTGGATGACGACGTGATCACTTAGTCCCAGTGGAATTTCGTAAGCAACTTTATCAATGTCATGTTCATTGTTTGTCAGAACGAGATCTAAGAGTGAGGGTAAATCGTTTCCGCGGTATCGGGTATTACATGTAATGTGGTTATAAATAGGAATATCGTCAAACAACTCACTGAATGCGCGCTCGAGGGAGTGTTCTGGGTAAATGGTACTGCTCTGCAGATTCGGTAAATTGAATTCACCCATTATCAAAAATCCACAATTGTATCTGGAAGTAACAATGCGAATTTTATCCAGTAGGGCTAGATTGTAAGTTTCCTCTGCAGACGGTGGGCGATATACTACTCCCAAAACACAGTCTTCGCCGTTAGCTAGTAGGATTGAGCACCAGAGTTTATCCAGTAACACGATGTCTGGATCCGTAATCTCACGGCACAGAAGGTTTTGGCTATAATACAAAGCTACTCCTCCTCCTCTGGTTTCACGGTCATGACGAATAAGTGACATTCCTGGTAATTCAAGTTCACTATTTGTTTGCTGAGTCTGCAGCCACGTTTCCGTTACGGCGATGATGTCTGGTGAACATCTCAGAAAAACTGCACGCAGTTCACCGATTTTGTTTCCGAGACATTGTGCGTTGGTGTAGATGCATTTCATAGTTGTTTTTCTCAACAAGGATGGGGTGTGGGGAAGAAGGATAGTGGAGTGCAGAATATATGTTAGGCCGACTCCTCCAGAGTCGGCAACTGAAGGTTTTTTGCTTGCAGGGATGCTTGATCGTTTTGGGGTTGTACTGTTGGAATACAGTGATCTATCGTATCGGCTGAAATTGTTTCTGACACGTCAACAACTGATTGACTTTGTAGTGTTTCTATTGAACTTACTGGTGCATCTATCATTCCAATATGGTGTTTCGATGCACCTAGTCCAATTTCTCGCGGGATTATTCTGCGGCCATTTTCGCAACGAGTTTTTACCGTGTTCAACATATCATTACGCATGAACGTTATTTAAAGGGGCTTAGGACCGATGCCCTTATAATTCGTAGATTTGGGATGCGGAACGTGTCCGTCACAGCTACATCATGCAAACCAAGTATATCACCGAGGAATCTCCATCGTGTGTGCGCTGCACCGCTTTATCAGTTGCTTCATCAGATTCTGGAACTCCCAAAAGGATTATACTTCGATCATCCCTCTGTTTCGTTTGGTTTTGTTGCTGGTCCTTTCGGGCCATTTTCCACCAGGGCACATCAGCAAAGATCCTTGCAGTTGTCTCTGAACGCTCCTTACGCAGGAGAAAAGCGGATAGTAAGATGTTTTCAAGATCCCTTTCAGAGTGAACCGTGATTCTAAGCAATCTTGGCTGGTCCAGGTTTGAAGAAGTAGGTTTACGACTTAGTCGTATCAATGATAGTGGTTCAACTGGCTCCAAGTCCATGTTGTTGCACAACTTTTTCCATTCTTCTTTATCGTGCTTTAGCCTGTCCTCTAGTAAGGTGGCACTCGTTTCCTTTATGTTGGTGCAAATCACGCTTAGTCCATGGACTGAATGTACACTGTGTGTTTGGCGCTTTCGCTGGTTGCTGGACGTTTCAACTACCTTAGATCGAATACCTATTGTGTCCACTTTTGGAGTGTTTTGCACCATGACTTTTGGTTTTGAACTTGAGGGTTTTCGCTGATCCTTCGGGTGAGCAGGTGGCTTTGGCTTCGTATATTTTTGCGGACCAGAGATGTTTCGGGCAGACAGGCCTTTAACAGTCGCATTTGTAAAGGTGGCCTTTTGATGAAAAGGACTCTCCTCAAGAAACTTCGGCACATTTGCAACAGCTGAACATTCGTGTTGAAAGATCGAAGATTTAGCGTTTATCTGACTGGTATTACCGTCAGTGGTTACCGATTTATCGAAAAACATACTGGCAAACTGAGAATTTTGAGTCTCAACCGATGTCCTCAACGTTTGTATGATAAGCTCTAAGCTCAGCATCCGATCATCCAGGTTGCTTTGCGCGACATTTGTTCGAGCAGTTAAATCTGCGTTTGGTTTAGCTCGACAACCTTTGCACACGTAGCATACACCAGGCATGTTTTCATCCATCTGGATCGATAGCGCGTCCGCGGTCAATGATTTGTCACATTTTGCGTGACATTTGTGGGAACAGTTTTGACACGTGACAGATTTGACCTTACCACTGACGACTTTCATGCAGACGACGCACGTTTCGCAAACATCAGATTGTTTCATGTTAACGGGGTCAACCAAAAGTACAAATCAGAGCACAAAAATCGATACGGCTGCGGTTGGTTGTGTAGTATTGGGCGGAGTTGACGGAAAATGACGGGTAGTCAGAAAATTTCGTCACTCGATTTGGCTTAGCCAGATGCCCTTTGAGATTTTTGGCGTGAATTTGATATCACGTTGTGTATTTTTCCGAGTAGTTCCCGACAGCGATAATCACCGATGGGGTAATCGAACAGCAAAAACAAAAAAAGCGTAGCAAATAAACGAACAAACTGTAGAAAAATCCACGGTTGACGTACACAAAGAACGACACGTCGCAGATGGATGATTCTAGTATGAATAAATCCGACGTAGCAAGCTTTCAGATAGATATCCAAAAATCAAACCGATCGGATGAAAACCAAGAAAGTTATATCCAAAAATATCGGAGGTCAAAATTAATCCAACCGCACGTCACGTCAAGTAGTAGTAGCAAAAAATGGATATACATTTAAGCTGATAAGCCGAACACGAAAATGGTTGACCTTGCGAAATGCTTCATGGCGAGCTCATCGACATGATACCACTGTTGAGAGTTGGGAGACATTCCGTTTGCTGAGAAATAAGGTAAACAAACGTGTTGATGATGACAAACTGAATTATCACAATCATTTACTCAACAAAATGGAATCCAACCCCAAAATTCTCTATCAGATCATAAAGAACCGGTCATGGGTGAAACCAGGAGTTGCTGCTCTAAAGACACGTGATGGAACAACAACCACAGCATCGCAATCTGCCGAAGTTCTAGCCCATTTCTTCTCCAATGTCTTCAACCCACGAAACACCGTTACCTGTCCCTTAACTCTGTCATCTCACCCGCAAATGTTTTGCAACAACTAACTATTACCTTGGAGAGTGTCCTCCGCACATTGATAAATCTCAACACGAGAAAATCTCCCGGAGCTGACGAAATTACCCCGTTGATTTTTAAAAACGGTGCTTATACTTTGTGTACGCCTCTCACATACTTGCTTAACCTCTCTTTAACCCAAAGTTTCGTTCCCTGTGATTGGAGGAATGGCATCATTACCCCCATCCACAAAGGAGGAAACCGTTCCGAAGTATCCAACTATCGACCAGTAACACTACTACCGGTGATCTCTAAAGTGATGCAGCGCCTCATAGCAAACAGCGTCACAAAATATCTGAAAGGCAATTGATTGCTCACAGTCGAACAACACGGCTTCAGAAAAGACACTCTTGCCTTTCAAACCTCTGCTCGCCCTCGATGACTGGACACAAGCTGTAGACAAAGGTCTCACAGTACACGCTTGTTATCTTGATATGTCACAAGGATTCGATCGTGTCAACCACAGTCTGTTACTACAAAAAATGGAGCTATGTGGAATCGGGGGTTCATTACTAGCCTGTTTTGAGGATTATCTCCGCCACCGTGTCATTCGAGTAAGGGTTGATGGTGCTTTGTCACGACCTATTGCAGTAATGAGTAGGGTGCCGCAGGGAGCAGTGCTTGGACCACTTCTTTTCCTGATGTATGTCAACGACTTACCTATACTTGTTCGCTGCAAAATCTTGCTATTTGCGGATGACATCAAACTGTGGACACAAGTACGTACAACTGAGGATTGCAGAGAGCTTCAGCTGGAACTCGATGCCTTACAAGATGGTCAGTTAGAAATGAACTACCTTTCAATGTATGAAAATGCAAGGTATTGACTGTTGAAAGACATTTCGAGTTCTCCTACACCCTTGGTTTCCATATTATTATGAGCACTGACAAGGAGAAGGACTTGGGTGTGTGGGTGAGCAGCAATTTGAAACCGTTACTTAACGTCAGAGCTGTCTATGAAAAGACGTCACGAGTACGGCTACTGCTAAAACACGTGTTCCGGAGTTTCACTAAGCTAACCGTTCATCGAATAATTAATACGTACTTGAGGCCAACCATGGAGTATGCGGTTCAGGCTTGGTCACCGTGGCTACGCGGTTTGAAGCACAAACAATACGAAGATCGTATTGCAAGTCTCAATCTATTCGACTTTCGCTACCGCCGTCTTAGAGGTGATTTGATACTTATGCTCAATATACTGCATATCCCCAACCATCCCCCAAATCAACTATTCACGCGACTACCACACAGAACCAGCTGGAGTCACGACTATACAGCACATATTCCCGACTCGAGACTAAACTGTCGAAGGTACTTTTATTCTGTACGTGTATGCTTTACCTGGAACTATCTACCGTGTAATGTTGCTCATTCACCCAACTTGGATATATTCAAATCGAATTTGGAAAATTTCATGTAGACCAATCCAAACTTTGAACCTATATATTTTACACCATAAAAGCTTTGAACTTTGAAACCAGTTTCCGTCCAATGAATTTTTACTTGATTCCTGAATTGCTCAGTAAGCAAACAAATTCCATTTTTTCTACCCATGTTATTCGTAATTCACATATTATTCTGTGGTTTTTGTCAAGCTATATGCTTTTTAGACCATTAAAATTGAATTGAATTGAATTGGATGTTATTTATTCAGATATACCTGACAAATAAGTCAATGGTTGAGAGAGGTTATCATAATTCAACATTTTACACCATCATCGAAAAGGACAAGATTACGCGTCTCCTTTTTTCTTTGATCATTTAAAATATTGAAAGCATTATTATACAGTGTACATTAACATGCATAAATACGCTCAATGCTTAAATTGCTGGGAAAATTTATCCATCTCTTCGAAACCTTGATTTTTCTGGATTTAAACTTCTCTAGTGTTATGGACATGCTGCAACTTCACACTTTACAAAGGGTTACCTACAGGATCGTGATGTGTAGTTAAAATATATTGGCAGGCATGTATTCAACATCTTTCATTTATGAATGCGTTTATCCTTTAAGAGAACTGAGCAAGTAAACCGAGTTTGAAGGCAGGACGTTTTATCCATGGCAGAGCCCAGTGAAAATGAGAACGGTTAGTAATTAATTGACAACACCTAAACCCGAGAGGTCAAAAAATGGTGGAAACAGCCATTCTGCAATTAGTAAATAATCGAGAATCTGACGAAATGATATCTGACTCGATGATATATATGCAGCAATTCATTATTGCTAACAGATGCAGAACTATTTCATAAATAACTAAAATGTTCGAATTTAGGCTGTCGGCAAAATTATTGTTTGAAATGCTTCAATATCAGTGAAATGTTAACAAGGATTCAAGAATTTTGAATGCGAAAGAGTGTATTATGTTTAAAACATTAACAATAAAATGTAGTTCATTACTACATTGGTTATATTCGTCCTTCGAAATAAACTCATTGTGAGTATATGCATGATTCACTTTCAGTGCGTGTCAATCAACTGCGAAAGCGGTTTATGGTTACAAATTTGCGTGAAGCAACAATGGTAATGGTGATCGTAACCATCCTCGTCCACAGACCCTGACTCACATTCCGAGCTCGTAGAGCAGCTGCGATCCACGGAGTAGCTATCATGTTCTTTGTCATGTTTCACCAATGTCTGCAAAAGTTGTCAGTATTATGTTTAGTCTCGAAGACAATCAAGATTTGGTTGACTTTATATTCTAATGGAAATGAGTTGAAAGAAATATTTTAATGTAAAGCGTTACAATGAAGTTCACGAAAACAACCAGGCGAAAATCTAACTTTATATCCTTGTGTAATAGATGAATTCAAAAAAAATAATTTCTTCGTTGTTTATATGAATGAACTGCATATATTCCAATCAGTTACATTGTGAACAAAATATACGTCTGCTCTCTGCTTCAACCTTAAATGAGATATACACACGCGAAAATAATTCTGAAGCACTCACATAAAGAAATGAATTGAGAACTATTATAACCCATTATTCTTTCAAATTTAGGGAATCGAAATAATTGTGAAAGAAATATATAATTACATAAAAAATATTGCATTTGCGTGGATTTCAATCATGCACACACATCACAATCGATTTCGCTAAGTTTGCACTCATCAAGCAGGGACAATGCGATCATGATCTATATGCAGAAGTTGTATTATTTGATCATACAAGAGTTTACTGATTTTATAAAAAAAACTAATCGAACAATCCCAGATGGATAACAGAATTGCCTAATTAGCCTTGCAATTACTTAAGTTTAACTAGGCGCGAAATCTTCGAATGTGAGCATCAGGATTTGCGTGAATGCTTGAAGAAAAGCATTCAGTATATATATTCAGTATATATATTATAGATATCTATATTTATATATATATATATATATATATTATATTATATATAGTTGTCCACATCAGAAAATTCGTTCGAATTATGTACGTGCAACTGATGAATACTCAACATTGTTATAAGAAAGTAGTCATTGAATAAGATCGTTGGTTGGAGTGATTCGTACGACGCATCGATTGAAGTCTGACATACATAACATGTATAAGTTCGTTTCCTTTAATAAAAAATAATCCATTGATGCTACATTTAAATAAACTCTTTTTAAATTCCGACTTCAATTTACTAGCCGTTACTTACTGTAAAATATGAATTGATCATTTACGGCAAACTATCGCGTACCATCTTTTAATTAAAGAACGCCTTATTTTCAATTGTTGGAGCAATGAAATTTCAATACTCTCTAACAATCTGAGATTGTCCAATCTACCGCTAGAACTACTAATTAACCCTTGTGCGTAATATACATGCTACTTGCAGCCGTATAATTATTGTGATTTAACAAATCGTGAGTGATACTATACCGGGTCACTCTTATGAAATTTGATGGGTTAAATTTGTTAAATCGTTTTAATGTCAAACTTCAATAATTGCCATGTCAGTCTTATTCAAAAAATATGTTAATATGTTAATACAATGCATGATTATTATTGAATTAAAACCGATTTGTTTGCAAATGGCTCTCGTCAACTAATGTGAAGTGCTATAAAATACTTCTACTTATAAATCGTTGAAATATTTGGACTCACATAGCATGATAGACAATTAGACATTTTAGGCGTGCTGTTATTCACATTTGAACAGTTTCTGCATTGAAAACATCTAAATTTTCCTGAAATATCGAGAGATTCACTGATTAACACGAGCAAAATTCGAACAGAGGTGTATAAATTAACGTGTGTTTATCACATTTACAGAAAGAGTGAACTAATAAAGAAGAACCATGAAGTTCACTCATGTGAAACTATAAACTTTGCAACCGTCACCATTTAGCAACTCATGATAAAAATAATCCTTTTGTGCCAGCCTGGTAGATAATGTATACATTAGGTACGAACCCTATATAACAGTTGGCATACAAGTATAACCTTCTATGCATTAGGTATTTATAATTATTGAAAATTAAAACGGTGAATTTGTTCATCAGAAAGGACAATTCTAGGGCAACGTCTAAGAGATAATTGAATTAAAACTTTTTTTTATAAAATGTTCACCATTGCTTCAAAATTCTTAGAAAACATATTGCTAGTCTCTGAATTTCCTCGAGTTAAATCCAATTTTTGCTTTAATTCAGAGTCGT
Organism: Atriophallophorus winterbourni; assembly: GCA_013407085.1. Taxonomy (NCBI): domain Eukaryota; kingdom Metazoa; phylum Platyhelminthes; class Trematoda; order Plagiorchiida; family Microphallidae; genus Atriophallophorus; species Atriophallophorus winterbourni. Next base: position 11,146 of record JACCGJ010016201.1, on the reverse strand, counting down.
TTTTTTATATTAACTAATTGGCTTTTGATCATATTTAAGGCACAATCCAATATACATTTTGATTTCATTGTAACATGATTTGTTTAGTTTTGGGTTTGGCATAACCTGTGGTGAAGGAACTTCGTAGCATGTCACCGAATGATTATACATGCAATATACTGGTTTGCACCATTTCAAAGAAGATAGCTTAATTTTATTTTATTTTGAGGTTTACTAAAGTAACGCGCCATATTAAATATTTTGGTTTTAACCCTATACGAAATTCAAGTATTTTTGGAACGATTTTGTGATTGTGGTTCATACGTGGTTGTTGTTCATTCCAGTTTCGTACAGAATATATGTTGCCAACAAAATGAAAGCTATCCATAATCCATTTTGTTTTTACTGCTTCAAAGTAAACTATCATAGTTATGTGAAATATTACGCATTTAACCCAAATTTACAACGAATTAAAATAAAATTCCTTAAAATAAAATGAACATTGCAGCATGTTTTTCATTGATTCGAGAATCAAATAAAGAAAAATAAATTTCAAAACTTACGTTGTGCATATGTCATGGAGAACGTTACCAGCAAAATAAGCAGAAGTAGATGAGCTTTCATTTTCAATGTGTCCAATTATTTCGCCTTACATGCACTGCGAGTTGTGTATTTATACTGATTTTAAGACGTGACGGGCGTATTTAGCGTGTGTGAGCACGCATAGTGCAAGGGCGTTAACCTGTATCAGTTATGTTCCAGTAAATATTATATTAAAATATTATTATGATGTTATTCAAAACATGTGGAAATATGATTTCGTTATATTATCAAAATGTTGAAATAACAATAATTTGGAGAATTTTACCATTTAAATTTGCAAAAAATTGTTTTAATACTCATCTAATGCTCAAGCTCAGGATGTCGCAGGTATTCTAAAATCATGATAATAAGGCTCAATTACTAGGCCGAATTAAAGCATTTCCACAATCCAAATTTTATTTTTGACTGATTATGACTCAAATAGAAAACAAGAATCTCATGATGGCATGATAGCAGATTTGGACTATCTTGCCTCTGTAGATTGATTGAAGTTAGATGTTTTCACGAAAAGACTCTTTCCTTAGAATTTCTAATTAAATGTTAATGCCAGTAACATCATGATTCGTATGCATTGGAACAGTGAAATTATGTTTAACAAAGTTTAATTTTGCAATAAATTATTGGTGCGTCCAACATGTTCAATCAAATGTGTTCATAAAGATGAGGAAGGTGCAAATCCATAAGCTAATACTAACTCAGAAATCAGTGAATCTTTATTGTAATAAGAGCAATCTCTTTGTTAGAAAACACGGTTGCAATATGTTCATAGATGAATAAACTTTACAATCTGAGAGTAGATATCGACAGCCACAGAGCAGGATTTGTCATTTGTGCATCCAACCTTGATCTTAAAACCGCTACGGATTTCGAGCGTATGTATTCTTTGGGCACAACGTTTAAAGGAAAACAAATATTAACACAGGAAAGTTAGCGAAAATCAGCTTTTGTATCAGTTTCTCTCATTCACATCTCACGATGAACATGCATAACAAGGAAAGTTTGTGTTCAATAATTGTATTGTTAAACATATTCCAACTGCTTTGACCGACAAACGGTCTATATCTAATTGTAAGCTGAACATTTCAGAAGATGAACGTCTTTCCAATATTGATATAACATGATATAAGAGGAAAACTGGAACTGAAAAATTGTTACATTTCTCAATGGAATAAATCTTACCCTCTCCCAATGATGAGCACCGGCATGGTTCAACAAATGCGGTATTGCGGTTATCACTATTTGTCATCAAATTCTGATAAAGATTACAACTTCTATTTAATAAATCATCACAAACGGTTACAATCTCCCGTGTGCGATTCCTCGAAATGCTATTATTTTCCATCAGAATACCATATTTCTTGTAGTGGTAGAGATCACGCTGGACTCTAATATATTGTGTGCACTTATGAATTACCATTCGCCCTATATATCGGTATATACCTAATATTTGAGAATTAAAATACATTGGTATTTTACTGTCAGAGACTTATGTAATGAGGAATAGAAACAGGGAAGATTCTATAAAGGGGTATGGATGACTCAATATTGTATACTGCATGTTTTAACAAGTGTCGTCAATTTCAGTATATGTAATCACATTATAAGCTTACGTCTGAGCATGGGAGCGTCAAGGGATCCAATAAAGTGGTCACTTGTATGACGAGCTCGCCGTTGACATCCATAAATTTCGAAGTTGGAAATTTTAAACAACCATCGATCTAAACCTCTAAAGTAAGCGTTCCATTCCCGATATTATCAAACACCGGCGATCTCTTTTCAGAGATTACAGATCTATTTTACTCAAGTCTTTGCACAGCAGTGATGTCTTAGCAAAGGTTAAATGTTCGAGTTCAAACCATTCTTGTCATTTTAATTTTGATACCTTCTATTTTAAACCCAAAAACCAAAGCCATAATTCAAACAATCCCCGCCTAGAGAAAGCGGATAGCAGCGTTTTCATCCAAATGCAAGAAATCAATACGACAAAAAACGCAGTAGGGCCGGCTCAAATCGAGACAGAGCGAAACCTTATTGTCGATTCAAGCGGTCGTCGAACAATAAAAAGCTCACGTGTTTTATCATCTTAGGCACTAACTGTTTAGAGGTATCCTGTATCACATTCCAGAGAAGTCGGACGAATAATTTCAGTATACACCCCGTCATTACTCAGGAAAAATACATAGGCAAACAGCCATATCAACAAATTAATCGAATTTTCCGAGATATGTAATGAAACAGCATTAGACATAGTTGCAATAACAGAAACGTGCTTCATGCCCTATTTCCTGAAAATGACGTCTCTTAGCCCAGGATGTTTCTATTCCGGCGTGACCGATTAGGTGATTGCTGAGGAGTAGCACTCTATATTAACCAGTCGTTTATCCGTGAAAATCTGAACGACCAGACCTTTGATATAACTGACAAACTTTGGTGCTGTATGACACTTACTTCAGGAGAACAATGCATTGTTGCATTGGTCTATCGTTCACCAAGAGTAACTCTCGAGGTGAAGAATAAACTGTTTATTGCTTTGCGCTATGTAACAACGCTGTACGATACTTGAATATTGATAATAGGAGATTTCAACTTTTCACAGCTTCGAATATGAACTTCGAGCCCTATTGGATTACACACCTCATTATAACCACGTTACTGTTTGTACTCGTATCAAATTATAAGACCGGCCGTCTACCTTGAATCTAAAATTTACATCAAATTTCACAGCTGTAGAGAATATCAATTATAAACCGCTAATCGGACGAAGCGATCACGTTGTCCTAGAATTCGAGTGTGTTTGTGGCGCTGAGCGCAGGATAAACCAATACAAAATGACAGTGAGATGGTATTTTTTGCTGACGACAACGAAGTATGGAGGCGAATCAGCAATACGGATGCTTTTATTTTTCTTCAAAACGATTTGGGTGCTTTGTACAACTTCTTATTCGATAATAAACTTTTATTGAATAAGCTAAAGTCATTTATCATTCAGATCGGTCCTGACTTTGGATTTTCCTATCAATACAAGCATGTGTACAAAATCCTGGAGTACACCGAAGAGCAAAAGAACATGGGTGTCTGGATTTGCGGTAGTTTTAAAATGGTCTACATTTTCGCATTTACAGCATATTAACCTTGGAAAAAACGTCTAAAACATGCGTTACTGCTTGGTTTATTCTTCATTGTGCGCGCTAGTCTAAAATGCTCATCAGTCTGACGATCATAAAAGATCGCAAATTGCATAAGTTTGCTGGCCTAAATTTCCATGAGTCAAGTTATGCCCGTCAGCTGCATATGTGAATAGCATCCTAAAGCCATTTTCGTTTATGTGGTTTTGCTTTCGCTTCATATCTCTCATTAATTCGAAGCTTATGTAATGGTAGTTAATCTGGAAGAGTAAAGACCAGCATTTTCGAAACTTAAATGAACGCCACAAAACAAGCTATTACGTTTGATTAGAGCAGCCATAGAGCAGTGATGCACAGGTGAAGATATCATGAGAACTATCTTCAATATTACCTATGTTGCAGATTTTGGAAGCTTCAGTTTATATACAAAGGCACTTCAACCCATTCGGTATTAACAACGCTGAAACCAGCCTTAACTAATAAACTATCGTATAAACCAGGTATCAAAATATGTACCACCTGAGAATAATTTGGGAAATACCTCTAACTTTTCTCTAAACAAATCATATTTCACTCAATGCAAGTAAACTATTTGAGCGTTTGCTAAACACTGAATACCTGAAAACCCCTTCCGATTTTGATAAGCTGAGAAATTAATCGAACGCTTGGTAAAGCTAAAGGAACAGATGACGACATAATCCACCGTAGATCAACAAACACTACGAAATTGCTTCGATACAGAGACTTCATGAAGTAACATTTCAGTGATGTAGGTAAATTACTGACATATTAAGATGCAATTTAACACAACCTAAGGGTTTTCATGAACAATGTAGATTGGAGCAAATTGCCTTCAAAAATATCGCGGATGCGATTATGGGATCAATTGATAATGTTTATTCAAACACATTTTTATTTAAGAAAGGGGTGATTATTTGTAGATAAAAACATAATTATGCCAGAGATAGCGTGATATTTTGAAATTTCTCATCCATCTAGAATGGTGCACATGCTAAACCCAGAAGATTTAAATTCAAATACAAGACAGTTTAAATTCGGTATTGAAACTGAGTTATGTTTGGAATGCTCAGATCACTTTCAATTTTGCAGTTGAATAGCATAGGTACAAATGCTACATTGAACATTGACGCGAGAGAAATCGTAAGGAAAAACTATTCAGTTTATGGGCATCTGTTGCATCTTGTTTACATCGGGAATGATTCTTGAAACTGCCAAACTAATACTAAACCATGCTGGTCTGAATAGCATTTATCTTATATTTGAGCAGTTTCAATTATCTGTTTCGGTCACGTCCATGGGATAGATGAAGATCTCATTCCGAGTGATCTAGGGTTTGAGTATGTCGTCCTCTGGGAAGGCTGAAACATTAAAAATTACGTTTGTGAATGCAACATGAATACATGGTGTTAAACAGATATTAATTAGCTGCTAAAGGTAAATTATACCAGCAGCGTACAATCTTTGACAGTTGCCGTGAAGTCTCCCTAGGATATTTATAATAAGAATTAAAATTTAAATCATGCTAAAATGCGTGACGCATGTATATATCCACAAATAAATAGAATGAAAATTGGATGTTTTAAAATCGATTTGAATAATTTGGTCACAAATATAATTTGTATCAGGAATCACAAGTGTGAATTTGTTTAGCTAAATTAAGAACTATTCACTAACTGTTTTTCGACTGTACGCTGAAGCAAGATAAGTGAAGGTTTTCTACAAGTAGTAGTCATTGTACAACAACCGATTATAAAGGAATAATAATTTAATTATTTCTGCAATTGCTTTATACAGCTTGGAAAGATGTCCAAGATTTCAGCCCTATTGCGTCAATTAACAGGGATGATGTTTACTGTATAACTGCATAAATGAATTGTCAGTAATACTCTTTTTTGTTTGTATAACTTAAGTCACACCCGCATGCAAAACTTTATATAATGCACGTTTGCTAACTACGATATGTGGAATAAATGAATTTTTGATGCAGCTGATTTTGTTTTAATCTATCATTTAATAAATTTCACCGTATCAAATTGTCGAGAGCTACAAAGGAAACCAATGTACCTCCACTCCTAGATCTTGTTTTGACACACAATGATAATGATACGGATAACGTTGCATACGAAAGTCAACTGTGACTAAGTGAGCCCGTCGTCATCCATGTTAACTATCTGTTCCACGTTATACGAACAAATGTTGCTCGTAAAACAGATATACATTTAATTTTCTTACATTGAGTGATCATCTTCTGAACACGATTAATTGCTAGTCTGGAACAAGCAACATGAACTCCATCGATTGAGCTCTACAGTTGCTATCAAAAACACAAAAAATCAAATTTAAGAAGTTTCAAATTGAGAAGGCGAAATTCTAAGTGGTTCAATGTAAGAAATGTTGATTGGCGACAGAATCGGCAAATCCCATCATCAGAGACCTGGTAAATATTTCGTTTACTGTATATCAACGGTAACATTTTCATCCAAGGCAAATGTTACTACCAATAACGGATATCACGCATGATGGATGTCAAACAGAAAATCCTCTATCGTATGGTTAATGATAAAGGTAAGATGATTCCCGGCGGATGCGTCCGTGAATACGACAGCGGGACGACCAACAACTGCATCATAAACATCTGAAGCATTAGGCTCTTTTAATTTATCTGTTTTCACCTCTAGAGTACATGCAATTTAAATCGCAATATCAAACCATTACAACCACGAGTGGCCTAAGTGAAATAAAAAAACGTAAGTTCCAAACGCGTTCTTCAAGCATTATTCGGTCGAGAAACCGGAAAATGTACCGATGCCGGTTGAATAAGCCCGATCATAATTAAGTTATTCCACAACTTGATCTGCAAACCACACACATACTTGTTGAATCATAAACTGGCATATGGCGTGATTACAGCCGATTGGAAATGTGGAACAAATACCCTCCTTTTTAAATGATTTAATCGCTGCGATATTTCTAAATACCGAACCATTGCTCTATTAACTGCGATTTACAAATTATTGAGCGCCTCCTTATGGATGACAAATGGAACATTTTGAAAATTATCATATTGCAAAGAAATTCGAGTGCAATCATTTAGAGCAAGGTTTTCGTAACGTTTCACGTCTGACACAGAAGCTTCGTCAGACCAAGTGTGATTGTCAGGACAGGGAACATGATCGAGTAGTAGTCAACCCACCACCACTGATTTGAACTTACCACTAAAACGTCCATGGTACGCCTAAGATGTGTCACGTCTCGTGGGAATGACCAGGATCAGTAGTCTATTTTCCTACTTGTGTGTATCTACATCAATCGAATACAAGTATACACGGTCAAGGTCGGTTGACACAGCGGACTACATGCGTAAATGGACATAACTAACGGGGCTAAGGTTAAGCTATGGTTGAAGAAAAACGAAAATCTAATTAACTAGTATGTATATGGTGAATAACAACTATTTACCATCACATCACTGCTGAGCGCCATACACCTTAATGACCAAAAGTCGACCTACCGTAGTTATTTCGATCGACACCGCATTTTGGCGTTTACTATGTGATTTAAAGCCGTGTCTATATATTTCCTCATTGTCTGGATCGACAATGTGGCCCGTATTTAAAACATGCTCCATCAAGGCGAAATCATGAATAAGGGACTGATATTCCTTGGCATCCCGCGGTTGTATCCGGACAAGCTTTTGGTATGAATTTCCCTGGAAGTCTGCCCTATTAAACACCAGAACAATCCTTACAGTTGATAATGTAGACACTGATCGTAGAGCTAGATAAAGGTGTCTTATAATTGAGGTGCATCAGAACCGAACGCATAATGTTTTATATCTTATAAGGAACGCGTATGGCCGCCTGGTTCAAGATTTCACGTATCGCTTCAGATGTACATTGTACATACGGTAAACAAACTGTACCTAGCTAATTTTATCCGATTTTTCAGATAAGTATTTTACCTTCATCAATTGTCGTTGTACCAAACATTTTGGATAACTGTGATTTATGAGCCTTCAGCTAATTTCACCGTGCACCTGTTTTCAGTCTCTTTCAACGTTGCACAGTTGTTATATATTATATAAAATGAAACAAACTACGGACCTGAATACCTGACTTGGATGCGCGGTAGTGTATCGTAGTAAAGCATGTGTATCGATCAGTTTTTGATAGACAGACATTTTGAGATTGTCGTCTACATTTTTAACTAAACAGTCGAAAAATAGAAGAGTGCCCCTGCATAGCGCCACGAAAATTTTGTCGTTAGCCCTTCATTGTTTAGGGCTTTCTTCTTGAAATGCTTCATATACATGTTCACAAGTATTAGAAATATCGGTAAACCCATAGCTAAACAATATTTTTGACTATATAAATGCTCAATAAATACGAATTGGTTTTTGATATATGGATAAACGATCGGTCTCAAATATTTTCAGATCTGTTAATGAAAATAATCAGTTTCTTTCGACGAAATATCATGAATTCAGAAGGATTTGTTCTTGTTTATCAAATTTACTAAAAAAGCTGGAATTTCGGGCAAAAGCGATAGATTTTGTGTAAGCAATTCATGCCTTGTACCTATATATTTCCAAAGAACTTGATCTTGTTAACCATAGCCTGTAACAGCAAAAGCTTGGAAAGCTTGTTATCAACGGAAAGTTGTTGTATTGGCTACGTGACAACTCAAGAAATCACACTACCCAGGTACGTGTCAATGGTGCGCTAGCAAATCTTATTGCAGCAACTAGCGGAATTTCGCAATGTTAAATCCTCGTTCTGATTCAGTTTATGATTTTTGTCAATGAAACACCTGAACGTTTTCGACGTATTATTTCCTTATTTGCAGAAAACATAAAGATATGGAGTTGAATCCTTTGCTCAGAAGAATGTCTTTTTACAAAATTTTACAAAATGTTATTGATACAATTTACATTTGACAGTTGAAGAACAAGCCGCCATTTAACTCAAACAAATGCAAAATTCATAAACTTGGGGAATCAAGTATAGTTCACATAACAAATGAGTTCATATCTTCAAGAAAATTGAAGTGAAGAAAAAGATTTTGGTATCTGTGTATGCTCAAGTTTAAAACACTCACTTCACGTGAAACTGACTTTACGGTGGCAAAGCCTGCCATCAATTTACTCAAATTAGTATTTGGAAAAATTCGCTGAAAATATTCCCAACTATCATGAATACAGATTTGACATCATTCATGGAATATGCTGTGTAGTCATGGTCTCCTTGGCTCAATAAGGATGTAGAACATTTGCAGCGAATTTATCACAGCTCAACAAAACTAGTTCACAGCATCAGAAACAAACATTATAAAGAAAGATAGGTCACCTGAATCTTTTCGGCTTTTCCTATCTACAAATTAGAGGGTTTATTCACGCGGAGGGATATGATGAATTATCGGACCTATGAATATATGATAGTTGTACTTCATTCCTGCCTGAACTATATAAGGTATTATTATGCTGCTCGTTCCTGTTTTCTGGCAATAGTTGATCTCTCTACCATTGCTCATTTTACTAGCTCAAATGAATTTGAATCGACATTAGACGAGTTTCTTTTGGTATAATTGTTTTCCGACTATGTATATATTGTATAATCTGATTGCGTATCTTGTTTTATACACTAACATTGTAAGTTGTACATCTTATTGTTATTACTAAGCTTGTCGCTTTTTGAACCATTAAATCCTTCAATTACCTTGAATGATTTTAAATCATAAAATTACCTAACTTGTACAAAAAGTAAAAAGTTAACGCCCTTGTTTGATACATGCCCACACATGCTCACAGGACAATTGACGTCATTTGAAACACGAAATTGAAAATTTGAACGAGTTTGCACAAGAGTATTGTTATACTCTGCCAGCTTTGGGTTTGTGTGTCGTATTACAATGCTCTGGCTAAATTTGAGCAAAATCTGATCATATAATTTAAGATGTCGAAAAAGTATTACAGAGTAATCAATGACCAGTAACACAATTAGTGAATTTGATAGATTGCGATTTTTCTGTTATAATTTACATGTGTTTGACGATGTTTATACCAGTCGTATGTTTACTGTGTTCATTTATGTATTTTAGTGAATTTGCGGTGAGGAGACATTCAGAGGAATAGTGCAAATAAACCAATTAACAATTCAGTGGCATCGAATTTCGCTTTTATCTGAGCGCATCAGCAGTGCATATACTCCGCTTCCAGGGGATATATCGGAGGCTATGCACCGCTGATGAGCTCATTTGAGAGCGAAACTCGAGGGCAGTTCTTCCATTGTGGACCATCGTGATCGACCTTGTAAATAGTTTGATCGGCTTGGCACGGATGATTAATCGTAATCTTAAACAACATATTCTCCAAATGTCTCTTAAACGAATGAACCACATCTCTTTATAATCATACAATCGCTTATTTCTAACGTTTTATAATTAGTGCGATTTGATGTCTTGATAACACCTAATTTATAATGCTGTGAACAAGGCCACACTCCGGCGATGTAAGAACACACATGCTCACTGCTCAATTAATGTCAGCGCAAATCATGTATAATCTATGAATGATAAATTTTATTGATACAAGATTAATAACAAATACAGTAACATGTGATTTGTCATTTTTCGATGGTGTTTGGAAGCCATATATAATAAAATAAGATGAAAAAGTACGGCGGTGAATTATTTCTATACACATATCCTTTAAATATTCACTCCAGAAATGATGTCCGTCAGTTTGACGTCATCAAGTATTAAACATATGATTAGGCTTTGTTGATGTTTACGAAGTCATTGAGACCGGTATTTGATAATCGTTCACAGAAATTATTCAAATAAGCTCGACAGAACAATCGGATACAAAAGAAAACTCTACATGGGGCAAAGCACATTATTTTCATTACTCTTTGCTCTTTGTAACTATCAGGTAGTAACAGTAGGACGGGAAACAGTGGAAAAATACTAAACAAGTTGCGTTATAAACTACTGGTGGATAAGTTTGGTACGACCAACCTGTTCAATCACATGTGTTTCCACTCATGTAGAATGGATTTGAAACCATGACAATGAATAAAAAAGCTTATTTGCATGCATCTCCATCACACACACCCAATGACCGGTTTAGTGCTGTTTCCATTCATCTGGTAGGTACAGTGTGATTATGAGAATGGTTAACAAAATGTGCTTGTATGCCACTGCTGGGGACAGTTGGTACGACTAACATGTTCAATTACATGTTTCCTCACATATGTTACGGGTACGGTGTAAATTAAAGATTTACGGAATAGACAGAATAGTAAGCATAACAAAACTAGGATGAGGTGGATCAGGCATACAATCGAGTAAGGTAAATGAGTTAAGCTTAGAAAGTGCGAAACCTCCTTGCAGATTTTAGTATCTTGCATCAGAATAAGCCG
>JACCGJ010016200.1:0-67284 GCA_013407085.1 Atriophallophorus winterbourni | reverse complement strand
CGCACTGCGCCTAATTCGGAAAGGTTACTAGTGAGGGTTTTATACTGCCTATGCCATGTGACGGGTTGGCCTCCCCGAGATTTACGCCAATCAAGATGTGGCGTCGGAAAAAGAATCTGTTTCCGAAGTCGGTGGTCCGGCATCCGTAAAACGTGACCCAACCAGCGTAACCTATGCAGGTTGATCTGCTTCTCTATATCGACATTACTACCAAACAACTTATTTCGGAGAGCATCGGTGCGCAGACGATTGTAACAGCTAACTCCTAGAATGCTGCGGAGACACCGGTTGTCAAATACTTGGAGACGCTGAATGTGTTCTTTCCGTAAGGTCCAGGTTTCGCACCCATACAGTAACACAGCCCGAACTGTCGCTTTATAGACTCTACCCTTGAGTAGCAGAGACAGTCCTTTCTGACGCCAGAGGTGACCTAGGTTGCGGAATGCTACGGTCGCTTTAGAAATGCGTACCGAGACCTCGTTATCTAACGATGCAGAATTATTGATATTGAATATTTGGGATGTACATCACAACCGCATGAATTTTCATGTTCTACAGATTTTTGAATGACTAAACAGTCCGATTCGGGAGGAACAATCTCTCCCGCAGCGTTGACAAAGATAGTCAAAACTCGGTTGTATTGCGTCAGTAGCACGCCGGCGGCGTGATCCGCGTTCATCAGCCAATAGCGGTATCTGCTCCTCCCCAGCTTGCAGACGACGCTTTACACAATGCCTCCAATGTAAACGGTCAAGAGAAAGTTCTTCCAAATTGCAGAGTCAATACCAAGAGCTTTCATATAGAATATTTACTATACGTTTTAAATAAGGATTAAGGCTGTAATAAAACGCATAACACGCTTTTTTATCTCATGAGGAACTACAAAAACGAAAGCCTAAAAACATTAAGGTTGGTATAAAAACGTGTGTAATTAGGTTGAAATCCACCGCGCCAAATCCATAAGTAACCCATTTTCTAAACTGTAACAGGTTTCACGCACTACAATGGTCATCATCTGGAACCATTTTCCCTGCTTTCGCAAAAATTCGTAGTAAATGAATACACCTAGTCTAAATTGGATTACTGACTGAATGAGATAATCCAAACATGCACACACACACACACAACGACTGGACTAGAAACGAAACTATGCGAAAGAACTTCACGACACATTTGCACACGATCGATAGCGGTAAGATGAACTACGCCCGGCGCTGTGCCGAGCGGTGTTCAACTTAATTGGATTCTGTACACCAGGACAGGAGGTAAACGAAATAAACTATGTGGACGAGATACGTTGTTGCTGAAATCGGAATCGTTTCAAAACACGTGAAATCCAACAAGGTTTTAATATGTAAAAACATTAAACAAATCATGAAACAAAACATTCATTTGCATGGTTTTCAGTCACACACACCCCAAGCGCTCCTTATTAAGCAAACCCTTTCTCACTGAACCTAATCTTACTATCTCTACCTAATGACAACGGACAGAGACTAATGCTGGATTGCAATACTTTCCAAGACGAAGTAGTCGAATGTATCGACGATAACAGGACAGCAATATTAGCATAAGAACCATACTCGGTTCGTTGATACCTGGTATGTATGTATGCAGGGGTGTGCAGTACTTTTGTGCGGTGCAGCTAACACTGTGCTAAATTGATTTGCTACCGGTAGTGAACTGCATGCGAAAACAGGCTGGAGTCTCACCACAATTTCTGTTTTCCTCCTCATATCTGTCTAGGCCTTAGCAACCCGACACTATCTTAGTTCACGTGAAGTCTCTGACGGTGCGGCATCTTGTCCAGATCAGGCTTGTGCTTTCATACATATGCATGGAGAAAATAGAAATAGAAATGGTAATAAGGTTCCAGCGTGTTTCAGCATGCAACTCACTACTGGTGGCCAATCAATTTAGCACGGTGGTGCCATCGAGTGATTCTCAGTACTGGTTCTAGAACAAAAGACTTTGCGAGAGCCTCGTCTATACTCTAGTAGACGATTTCCATATTCGAGGTTAAGGTATCCTCGACCAGATATCGCATTTTCTCGTTACATCTTAGTCATAACTAAGTTAATTTATAAATAAAATCAATGTTATCAAAGGATAAAATTAATCAATTTTACTCCCAGTAAACCACAGACGAGGGTACAGCTTCTCACACTACAATCATCAACAAAAACGATATACGCCAGATGATGAGACGGAGAACTAGTTGTCTCACGACGAGATAATTTCAGCAAAGTGATAACATAACTTACCTCGCGTTCCGCTTCTTTTAGCTCGCGTTCTTTCTCCTTGATTCGCATCACGAACAAATTGCGTAATTCGTTTTCTTTCTCTTGCAACTCCTTTTGTTGCATATCACGGCGTTTCTCGTAAAGTTCCTGAAAATGTCAACAAGTTACTAGACAGCCGATGGAAGTCACAATGCTACGACAGGGAGGCATATGGGAAATAGTGAAGCTCATTGCATAGTCAAAATCGGTGAGTAGCCATTGTTTATAGCATGATTGCACCATAGAGCGTGGAATGCATCGATTTACTTCCATCTTGTTTACCGTTGGTAACAAACACATCGTGGCTTCGTCAAAAGATTACTAGTCGAGCAAGAATTCTGTTCATATAAGATTTTTGATCTGACAAGTCGCAATGCAGTGTCTAAAACGTTTATAAAACCGGTCATTGAGGGTTCTTGTAATCTAGCAAATCATTTGCACAAATATACATGCATACTGAAATCGGAATCGTTTCAAAACACGTGAAGTCCAACAAGGTTTTAATATGTAAAAACATTAAGCAAGTCCTTTCTCATTGAACCTAATCTTACTATCTCTACCTCCTCCTCATCATCATGAAGCACAAGTCTGGAGCCAGACAAAGTGCCAAGCAATATGAAGCAGGAAAAGCAGATAAGCAAGCGCGTGGAAAAGGGAAAGCAGGCAAGCGGAATACGCAAAAGCAAATGCACAAAAAAGCAGCTTGTTTTTGTAGTTTCACTGCATGCGATTTTTTTTTTGTTTTTTGTTATTATGTAAAATAATACCGAATAAAAAATTATGACACATAATAAAATACACTGGCGCCACTGACTTCGGTTTGTAGCCATATCGCGTAAGGTTTCCAGCCAACTATTAGGTGGAGCTTTTGGACCCCACCCGGGCAAACGAATACGCCCAACTGAGCCTAGCGCTACGGTGAGTTTCTTCGTCCCAACGCGCCACCCGATCTTTTCTCCCAGCTTCTGTCAGGCTCTGCGAATAAGGCGCGGTACGGTAAACGGTGAGTAGGCATTCTTAAAACATGTCCCAACCATCGCAAGCGAACGAGCATCAGCATTTTTCTCAGTCCGTGGCCACCTGGTCCTAACAGCCGCTTGCAGACATCTATCTCTACCTGATGACGACAGAAAGAGACCATGACTATTAGTACGAAACTTAACTCCATAGTGCATCGGCAGTCGCGCACGATAAACAGGGATGCCTTACCTGCAGCATACAGCAGGGCGGGTAAGCGAAAAAAAGCTACTGCTGGCACTACTCTTTAAACTATTTCTGACCATTCCACTCCTATACCCACTCCGAACAACTCTCAGTCTGTCAATCCCAGCTTTAGAAAAGACCGTGCTGAACATGTTGGAAGATTTTCTGTTCGCGAATTTACAGATCACTTTCTTAAACCACGGGCATCTGCTCACATCGGAGCCATGAATGTCAGGACTCTGAGACAAATAAGACAGCAAGCTGCACTGGCTCTTACCTTAGATAGTCTAACTATCCATGTTTGCTGTTTATCGGAAACGCGCTTATATGATCCGTCTATAATTACCGAACTTACTGCCCCAAACCTTTCAACTCGTTACTTTTTGCGCTGCTCTGGTGATTCTGTAGCTGCCCTTTCAGGACAGGCGGGTGTTGGTATAGTGCTGAATTCGCGTGCCGAATCCTGTCTAATCGATTTGATTCCTTGTAATAGCAGGATGTGCGCAGTTAGACTAGCCACTAATATTAGACCAAACTCAAAATCTTCTAATCAGAGATGCTTGTTTATTGTAGCAACTTACGCCCCGACTACTTTGAAAAGCTTGTTACGATGCATGACAGTGAAAGCCGCAAGGAACCTGCCATGCTGATGTCGCTCTACTCGTTCACGAAACTTATGTGAATGCATGTTCCACTCGAGGTATAGGCACCTCTTCCCAGTTTGTTTGTGCTTACTCTTCTATAGAATCCGTAGCTAATTAAGTCCAACCCTTCCCCATCTTTTAGGATTTTACTTTTTCATGGTTGCGTGGCAGTTAAGCATTAAGTACGTGCTACCGGTGTAATGCTGTCTGTGATGATGATGATACATGCATGAAGTCATGCCAGCCAAATTACGGAAAGGTTAACCGGACTGCGACAGCTATAAAAGATATTCGAACGTGTCCCGTATGTATTTGATTACCGGTGGCAAATCAATTTGAACGTGGAACGACCTACGGACATTGAAACAAAAAACACCGAACAAGTACATGCAGACACGTTAGCAATCGAATATTGGCGCACGAATCTTACGCTAGGTTGACGACGGTGCTCTGAAAGCCATTTTAATGAAGTAGCACATTCGGAATCTTAGCATCGACTTTTTATTGAAAACCGCAAACGGTCAACAAACGCTTATATGCACAATCAACAGACAAGCTACATCAAGATATTTTGAGGAATCTAAATGGAAAATCATGTACCATATTTATAAGTTCTTTATCCTTTATGGTACGCTAAGCGCAGTGAAAACGGTAGCCTTCCAAATGGGTACGGTACTTTACGTTGCAAGGCACCAGATATTCAAACCATAATCCGTGTTGACGATAATAAAAAACGCATCAAGCGATCATTTTCGTGAAAATGACAAACAACACAAACCTGCAGCGACATTTCCTCATCGTCACGATAGCCCATTTCAGTGAGGCGCTGACGACGAAAGGCTTCATAATGCACCATATGGGTGCGTTCACGTAAATCTTCCATGTTGACTCTCAGAAGCATCTCACGAAGACGGACGAAGTCACAATGCGCCTCATTTTCCACTTGAACAGAACCCCACGGATATTGGCGAACACGAGTATTTTTACCGTTTACAGTGGATTTCTCATTGCTACCAACCACAGCGAACGGGGCGACTTGCTGTGAACGACATATGACAACATTAATACATTGACTAACAATCATTCAGCTCATAAAACGTTAAGTGTCAAGCTGAGAAATGATAACACGTCGAAAAATCATAATAGGTTTTCAAAAATTTTGCAAAAATTTGATTATGCTGACATTTTTCACCTTTATTAGGTGAAAAAATAAAATAAAAAACAAATTTAGGAAAAGAACCGCAATGATTTTCAAATCATATCAGTACACCATGGAACATCATAATTGGCGAAATGTACAAAATATACGAGATAATTCAGACCAGGGAAGAGTGTGATAGATAAATTAGCCAACATATGGGCAGAAGCTCTTTGGTATCTTTGCAGCATGGGGTTTTACAATTGATTGTATTGCTATTTTATGCATTATAGTTTGCGAAAATGTCGTGCAGTACACAAAAATGACCACGACATCATTTACAATCCAGCTGTTTGAAGGCGATTAGAAATCTGGTGGCACAGATGTAAATTAACATATTTATTACACCATGTCAAGGCTTAGTCTTATCAGCGGTTGTTTTGCTTTATTAATTGAGGGAGGGATAGAGCAAATGACGAATATACATTTCCAGAACAAGGTCTCAGATTGAGGCAGGTAAACACGACCCATAGCAGTCGAGGACCGTGTAGCACAAATAGAATGCTTCCGTCGAAGGTAAGCAGCTCTAATACCATATTAACGGGGAAAAGTGGTTTCTCATGTAGGCTATAGTATTGTATCACACGAGCAATTGAAGCAAGCAAGATTTTTTCCCTAAAAGCCAAATAATAAAAAAATGAGTGAATGAATTAAAAACGATAATTTTACAACGGATCACCAAAACTTGAATGGAATCGCCGTGATGCGCATCATAACCTCGAATTAGTGACAGCTTGCAGCGCAATACCACCGTCAATGACATCAACGCAGAGTCTGCTATAAAAAGTGGCAATCGAGATGGTTCAAACGTGAATTGAAATTATTGCTCCAAAAGATGAACTTAATTGCAAACATGCAACCAAAGATATCTACCAGACTCCTTTCGAACGAACCGACAACTGAGTGCCGCACATTCATAGACTGCTAAGATACTGTCAAGTTGCCCAGGCCTAGACATATATGAGAATGAAAATAGAAATAACAGTGAGACTCCATCGTGTTTCCACATGCAGCTAAATACCGAGAGCAAATAAATTAGCAATGTTAGCTGTACAGTACAGAAGCATTGCACGCTGACATATCTGTGCAACGTCGATAGAGATAGTTAAGGTAACGGCTACAATAAAATGGTAGGTGGTATCAAGGGTAACCGAATGTGGAATTGCTGATAGCCGATGGTGACGGAAAGAATAACTGTATTTGGCATTATTTTATGCAACATAATTCTTACTAGTGCATTTGTAAACAAAATGGATAATTAACTTTGGAAACTGACGAATCATAACTTCAATAGGACCAAAAATGACTTTTTATTTAAACCCGGATAACCACACAATCATCTGTCAGCGTACCAAAAATTTGGCTGTATTTTTGGCCGCGGAATCGAAGTATTTGAAATATATCAGGCATCGAAATTGCAAGGATGCAAAACAATCAAACAATGGTCAATTTTAAATGCTTCACCGCTTGGATCAAAATAGTTGGGATTCTGCATTTTAATACTATACTTCGTTATATGGCACACCAATTTCAAAATCAAATGTTTAAGATATATCAAATTTTACTACGAGGACGAGACGTACCTATAATTTTCCTAACCTAGTTAACTAAAGGGATAAAGTTTTCCAGTAAGCAAACCTAACGTTTGGCGTAGTGCCGATGACAACTGCTACAAACTCGAAAACTCTTATAGCTCACCAATTATCGGACAGTAAATGAGTAGAAGCAGTACACAAAATACAAGCAAACTTACGTTTATCTTTGTATTAACATCGGTAATGGTAGGGTCATCGATTGGGGCTTTGTAAACTTTAATTTGATTTGATTGAATTTCTTTCAAAATCTATAAATGAATAAGCGAAATGCAACGGGAATATACCCTTGACTTGAAGGTTTGAAGTTCAGACCGTGTGATTGTGTCCGATTTCGCAATCACAGGCACCACATTAACCTTGTCCTGTAACGCCTGGAGCGTAACCAAATCGATCGACTTCAAGCTAGCAACCAATCGAAAAGTATAATACGATTTTTGTAAAAGGTTTAAATATTTCCAATGCAATCAAACGAATAGTTTAACGGGAACGCTATGAAATTCCAAGTGAAAACATATTTGACTGCGAGGTGTGAAACTGAATGAATCATTAATATAAAACGGATGTAGGAATGTTCGTCATACACAGAGCAAAGATTTGAATATTATTGAGCATATTACAATCACTGGATGAACCAGATAAGAAAGTAAACACACGATTCATGACAAAAACCGAAAGATGCGCTCCCTTGCCTTAAATTGACTATGGCAATTAAGGTGGCACGAAGACATGGATGAAGGAAGTGCAGCATAAAGAAATGGAACTCTGACAAAAATTTATCCAATCAAATTGAAGTGGCATTTGTAGACTAGTTTATACTAAGGAAAAACGTTTACAAGCCTTTCAGGCAGGGGTAAGATTTTAAATTTAACCCGAAAGTGATCGCCGTCTGCTAATGAAAATGCTCTTGGCATCTCCGTGAATATAGCAGCGCTATATTTAGTCGGCACAGCGACCACAAATAGTTTCAGGGATTTATTACGGTAAAGGTCTTCCTACATAAAGGTAACTGCTGACCGGAACCCAGTATAACATTGTGACCACAGCTCTGCCACTCAAAACGATTCTGGCATCGGCTTGACCAAATACCATAAAGCCATAATCACTGGACAGGCATAGAACGTACGTTTTTTGCAAATTTGAAAGACCAGCCTTTCGTATGACCGAGCTAGTTATGTATACGGATTTTCGACAAAAAAACAAAAACAATTATTGATGATATTAAGTGAACGGGCCAAGGTTATTTGTTGTTCGATACGCGCTAACGTCCGTACACTAAACACCGCTAGCAAGAAAGGTACCAGCTGGCGAAAGAACGCTTTGATTCAGTCACGAGTAGGGACATACACGAATCTAGATTTCGAAACCTTGATGAATAAGCCGCACCTGCAAAATTTACAAAGTAAATGACAACAAGACGGAAAACAGTCACATTTAAAGCAGTGATCGGAGAAGAAAAGCACGGAATTCTTCATTTTACCCGTGAATTCATAGATACTAGTGGGAGCAATACTACTCGGTTGTCCAGGTAGGGGGTAGCTTAGGGGATACCACCGGTAGAATTCAAGGCAGCGAATGGAACCGAATTCGCCTGACTACTATCTATCAACTTCCTGGTTTGGATAGACCTGTTGGTACATGAAAGGCACCACTAAGTATACCTCTATGGGTCATTGAGGTACACAGACTATCGCACCAGGTTAAGGTCCAGTCTCAGTGCCATGGCATACAAAGCACGGATGTGCAATCGTACAGTATTTATATGCTGTGCGGCTAACACCGTGCTAAATTGATTGGCCATCGGTAGTGGGCTGCATGCTGAAACAGGCTGGAGTCTCACTACCATTTCTATTTTGTTTCTCATATCTGTCTAGGCCTGGGCAACCTGACAGTATCCTAGCCCACGTGCAGTCTCTGACTGTACGGCACTTTGCCTAGATCAGGCTTGTGCTTTCATACATACTAAGACATTACCAGAAAAGAACGTTTCTGAAATCCAAATGTTTCAGTAGAAGATTTCACATTGTGTTATGTGCTGTGATCGCTCCTCACTTGTACGCAATTTTACAAAAAGTAACACAAGTTTATGCCATAAAAAGCAACTTTAAATGCCACGACGGATTTCTCGATAAATGATTCTGTTGATACAGCTTCAGTTCTTCAGTCGACTTTCCCACATAGAAGAAGAATGACTTTATTCGTGTTCACGAATTTTCAGCACATATTCACATATTCAGTGTGTCAAAATTCTACTTCGAAAATATGCCTGTTTTGTACAAAAATTAACCTATACGCTCGAAAAAGGTCATTACATTCGAAACCGCCTTGTCAAAGGTGTATTGTCATCTGGACAAGAATATTTTGCTTCAATAAATTCTTTATTTTAGCACGTTTCCGGATATCAGAAAAATAATCATTGGGATGGATGCTTGAAGGATATGGTGCGCAGTAGTAAGTGATAACCTGCGCAACGAAAGCGCCGCACGATAGCATGAATTGCTAGTAGGCTACGAAATACTTGAATATTATGTGGAAAAAACAAGAGAAGACTTTGAAGCAAAAAATAGAGTTCGATCACACAAACATAAATACATAATATCAACCAAGACGCACCTGTGACCAGTAGGGGCAATAAAATACAAACAAACATGAACGCGGGTATCGCGAAATGAATGAAGAGAGCGTTTCAAATTCAGCTCTTCTTGAAGATAACTTTCATATTGCTTGTTAATATAATCAATTACGGGTTTAATGCTGAAATCGTTCATTAAAAAAACGTTTACTTGTCTTTTCTATTTAACTGATCACCAAAACCACACGTTTCGGCAATTGTTAATCTCAATTTCACGTTTCCTTCAGTAAGTTCTGGCAAAATAAGATGAAGCAGACAAACCATGTGTGTACTCCTTTAAATCGGGCTCAGGAAGATCGTGAGAGCAAGGTGTAAAGTCAAATTTATGATTAAATAGAGTTTCGATCAGGGTTGACTTCCCTATACCCGTTTCACCTTCAAGAAGATTTTAATTAAAGGTATTAAGATTTACCAACACACAAAATGTTGAATGAAAATCCCTCACTGACAGCTTTATTTACTAACTGATCCGGTAGGCTGTCAAAACCAACTCTACCAGCTAGCTTCAGGGTTCTAACTTCAGGTTCCTAAAAATAATGCGAAAAATGTAATACCGGTGGTTTCGAGACATCAACAACCATCGCGCAAGGAGCAAAGAAAAAAGTCACAAATTGCGCTATCGAGATCAAGGTTATGCATAAATCGTGTAATAGCCTGAAAAAACCAAAATTACGTATTTAATGATATGCGTGGGGCACATTAGAATTAGTGGAGATAAAAAATTCTAAATATTTAACAATACCGGTTTTCGGTGATTCTAATCTCAATCTATGGTTCGGTCAAATTAAATTTATTTTAGTATATATGTCATCACGTATGAACCAATTACGTATACCTACCTGGTTCACCTGCTCCCTCTCTATGTAGCGGAAGAAGTCAGTTAGCTTATTCATCCTCTGCCTGGGAATAAGCTCAATTAAAACACCCCCACACCCTTTCTTCCAAAATGGCTCTCGGTGATAGAAAAAAATCACGACTACTTTGTGAGATGGAACAGCCACTTGGAGAAAAAACATTAATGAGAGCAATTTAAAACATTTGCTGTATTAAAAACCTTCCAACTAACATTTGCAAAGTGATGGCTGGTTGGACTACCTACGCCTCATTATAGGAACTTATGCACGAGGCTGATAAAACACTCGAAGCAAAGAAAGCCGATCAAATAGTTACAGCTTCTACGCCAATCAATTCGCTCTGTCCAGGTTTCGAATCAAAAAACACGTTGTTGAACTAAATCTTGTGGTCAACTCGCTTTTATCGAAATCATTTAACCGACCACGCTAAAAATCTTGAACTCGTCCTTCGAGAATCGCCGAACCGTCAAACGCAAGTGTAAGCTAGTAACGTCAACTACTGTACTCGGAACATCAAATGCGAGTCGCCTGTTCTACGTTGAAGATAAATCGATTATTCTATGTTTCTTGCCTTTCGCATTCAATACCATAAAACCGTCGTGCTATAATTCAGGCGCAAATTGAACTCGTATTACTACCAACGGCAATCTCTTTTTACCCCTCAATTTATGACTGGGACGTAGATTCCCCCTGGTGTTTATTATTGCTAATGTTAATTGCAGCATGATAAGAATCGATTATATGTCTTATTTAGGTCTCACTGTCGAACTAAAACAGAAAGGGGCTAGTGAACAGGACAGCCTAATTAAAAGTAGCAGGCATCACTTTCGAAGCCATTTTTTGAGGTATCAAGACTGTCATTCCAGAAATGTCGACATTTAGTTCTATCCTTCGTGAATACATATATATCATGTCATCCATGACGACCAGGAGACAAGGTGACCCAATATGTGAAACACCACATCGTCATCATTCATCACTTTTAGACTATAGCGACTTCAAACTTCTGAACTCAAAATTGCAAAATCCGAATACGAGCATGTAAATGAACTTGTAATCATTTGCCTTTCCTCAAACTCTGAGCAGTCACTGTAAATGACGAAATTTTTGTGTGAAATTCCTTCTTATTTTCTGTTTGAACAATTGAATTGTTCCTTATTCCTAACAGTTTTATCCTACATTGTTTTGTGTACACATTTTCCTTATCCACCTCTACACTCCGTTTTGTTTTATTGAAGTAATCCATATTGCTTGGCTGCCATTAAATTCCACATATTTTTGCACGTGGTATTTGAAGAAAACAGAGACGATTGTTCACCATTGTGATGGTAATTTTATCCTTTGGCATTTCACATTTGGCAGTCTATCTTGTCAGCATTGGCTGAATTTATTGTTGTCATTTGGAACCTTTGAGCATTTTTGGCTCACATCATTTGTACAACCCGGTACAGTTGAGGTTTGTCCATTGTTGTTGTCTATAATTCTTGTTAATAGAACCGTAGTAAACTCGAATCATTGTTTTGAATTGTCGAAATAAGAAACGGGTGGTCTACGCGTTAACCAACGACTTTAGTCGTTACGGTTCTCAACTCGGTTTGTTCCATTTGGAGAAACAGTTATTGAATTGCTCAATTGGAGACGGTCAATTTGGATCACCTGACTATTTGAGCGAGGATCAACTTGGATCTTCTTGCAGCTATTCTATTTTGTTTTAATCTTGGTGACGTCCCCTGTTTTTCTGTTTTTATATCTTTGTTTTTTGCATTAATTCACAATGTCTAAGAAATATAAACGTTTGAACCCAAAAGGGAAGCATGTTCATCGTGATGGTAATGACACTGCTGGTTCCGCTCCACATAGCTCTCGAATGTCGCCTTTAGGTAGTCCTAATTTAGACCCTATAACCGAACCGTCTATCCGTGAACTACAGCAGGATTTAGTGATTGCCGAGGAAATGATAGCTCGCTTTTGCCGACTCAGTGTCAACGACAATCCGGTGGATGATTTTAGTTTCGCTCATAAAGTTGATCATCAACTCGAATCGGAAGTGGTAAAAGCGCCACAGAGAGTGATTAATGATATTGCTTCATTGCCAAAGGTTAAGTTATCGTCATTTGGTGGTAATCCAGTCGACTACTGGAAGTTTATAAGGCAATTTGAATACCATGTGGAATCAAAAACTTGTGATTCTGGCCAGCTTTTGTTGTACCTCATATATTATTGCCGAGGTAAAGTTCGAAATGCGATTGACGCTTGCGTGATGTTGCCGCCTGAAGAAGGTTATAAAAGAGCACGCAGCATTTTACAGAACATGTTTGGCCTACCTCATGTTGTTGAACACTCGTTATTGAACAAGAGGTTGAGTGAAGCAACACGGGTGAGAAACACTTCCGATAGTCTGTCTAACCTCGCCTTGAGGATAGAAAATTGCCAAATTGCTTTGAAGCAAATGGGCTGTGAAGAAGATTTAAATTTTGTTACCACCTTGGAAGGCGTTGTTGAGTGATTACCTGTCGCCTAACAGCATCAGTGAGCTGATGCGATGGATCAACTCAGCATGAATGGTAATAGAGTCACCTTTGAGCACCTGGCACAATTTGTGTCACGGCGTGTGCGTATCGCAAGGTGAAGGTTTGGGCATCTGCTTGGAACAACTAGCTCGAACACGTATAATGAATCGCCTCGTGCATACCCGAATGCGAGGAGTGGTTTCCAAACCACGGAGAAAAGAGTCGTTTTTGTTACCACTAGTGATGTAAGGCCTAGCATATTATGTTGCATTTGCCAGGCCTCTCGTGAGTTGAAAAATTGTCCGAAATTTATTGAATCCGATGTCAAGTCGCGCTGGGAAATCCTTAGGCTCAATTCTGTTTGTTTTGTATGTCTGAGACCGTCATATGGCGCTGTGTCATGTAACTACAAGTCATGGTGCACTGCTGAAAATTGCGGTAAACGACACCACACACTTCTACATTACGATCAGGCTGCAGAGGAACCGTCTACTAATATTCATTGGAGCAATACGGCAATTAGTGCCAAATTGTTCTTAGGCTCTATACGCATCAAGATAGATACTCTGACTGGGCTTATAGATGCTGTTGCCTTATTGGATAGTGGGTCTGATACCACTTTCATTCTCAAGGACTTCGTCGAACAATACAAGATGCCCAAATGTCCCGCGCAAGTTTCGTTGACAACTTTGAGGCATCAACATAAACTTTCTTGTTCCCGTTTAAACTTTGAAATACATTCGTTTGACGTCAGTCAAATAATCCATGTCGCAGAGGCTTACCCAGTGGAAACGTTGCCGCGTGTATCACAATTTCCGATAATGGACTTAAGTGAAAGGCCTGCATATTTGAAAGACGTTGACCGGGATGTGAGTGATCAGCCTCTGACTGTGCTGATAGGTTGTGATGTTCCTAAAGCGCATCGGGCTTTGGAACAGCGATTAGGAGGCAGAGGCCGTCCATTTGCAACGAAAACTTTATTGGGTTGTATTTTGCAAGGACCGTCACGTCAAACCTCAGAGGATATATTGTGTTTGAATTCTTTTCTGGAGAAAAAATCAATTGATGAATGTAACGACTGTCTATGCAATGCAGACATATCCGCCGATGGAAATGAACGATCGTGTGATGACAAAGAAATTACTGGCGGTCATTTTCAAGTACCGCTATCTTGGAAGTCTGATATAAGCGAATTTTCCACAAATAATTTGACAGCGGAAAGGCGCTAAAGCTACTTGCGGCGTCAATTTGAATGTGATAGTATTTTGTTTGGGCGTTACAACAAGGCTAAGGAGCATCATTCGGGGACTGGTAATATTGAACGCCCCCTGGATAATGCCAAGGAGAATAATGTTTGGTGTTTGACTCACACTCCAGTTTTTAATCTTAAGATACCGGGAAAGCTGAGAATAGTGTTCGATTGTGCGGCTAAACACAATAGTGTGTCGTTAAATGATGCACTACTTCAGGGACCAAATCTGACGACAAGTTTGATCTACGTGTTTCTGTGTTTCTGATTACATAGCTTTGCTGCTGACTTTAAAGATATGTTTCTGCAAGTCGAAATGCCAAACTATAATAGAGACGCACTTGGAATTCTCTGGTGGGAGGATAATGATATGTGCAGATCCATTAACAATTTAGGATGACAGTTAATTTATTTAGTGCAACGTCGTCTGCTTTGTGTGAACTTGTCAAAAACGTTAACTTCTGGACTGATTCCATGATCGTTTTGAATTATATTACCAATGGAACTAGTCGTTTCACAACGTCCGTAGGGAATCGCTTGACGTTCGTACACGAATACACGATACCAAGTCAGTGGAGGCATGTTGGTACCCGGTCTAATCCAGTTTCTGCTTTGGAATTTTGAGTGAGCGACCCTGACTTTCTACTACGAGCCATTGATGTGTGGCCTGAAAGTAATAATCCACAGCGCACCGAGCAGGCTGAATTAAGCGTACCAGTTGCAAAATAACGTCAATGGATTCATAACGAGGAATAGACATCATTCGTCATCGGTTTTCTAGTTGGAAAAGGCTTTTACGCCCAATTTCGTGTCTGGATGAAACTCAAGAAGACGAAGACCGAAAGTTGGCGCGATGACGCAAATAGGGCAAGCTCGAACTTCTTGAAGGGTCAGGAGAAAAGCTGGAGGACGTGGTGAGTCTACGTTTAGCGAACGTTTTCTCTATAAAATGGCACAGATGTCCAGTGATAGCAATGTGAAGTGGCGTGTGTGACTCGCCACTCAATAAAGTCACTTGCCGTTTGTCTTGCGTTTTTTTTAATAAGATTGGAGTAGTTGGGTAAGGAGTAAGTAAGTTTCATACAGAACACCAGGTTTAGAAGGAATTTAGCGGTCGGTGTAAATGACGAAATTTTTGTGTAAAATTCCTTCTCATTTTCTTTTTGAACAACCATATTCTTCTCAATTCTCAACAGTTATATCCTACATTGTTTTTGTGTACACATTTTCCTTATCCACTTCTACACTCCGTTTTGTTTTATTGAAGTAATCCATATTGCTTGGCTGCCTTTAAATTCCACATATTTTTGCACGTGGTATTTGAAGAAAACAGAGACGATTGTTCACCATTGTGATGGTAATTTTATCCTTTGGCATTTCACATTTGGCAGTCTATCTTGTCAGCATTGGCTGAATTTATTGTTGTCATTTGGAACCTTTGAGCATTTTTGGCTCACATCATTTGTACAACCCGGTACAGTTAAGGTTTGTCCATTGTTGTTGTCTATAATTCTTGTTGATAGAACCGTAGTAAACTCGAATCATTGTTTTGAATTGTCTAAATAAGAAACGGGTGGTCTGCGTGTTAACCAACGACTTCATTCTATACAGTCACCACTGCATATGATTCCGAAGAGAACCTCAGTTGACTGGAGGCCATGTGGTAAGTTCCGCGCCCTTGACAACGGAGCAGTGCAACACAGATACCATGTTACACATATCCTTGATTTCTTCCTTACCAGGCTTGATGTTTTCCGTGCCTAATAACAAATATTGGTCGCTAAGGAATTCATACCTAAAAGGGCAGTCAAGACTCAATTCGGTTTATACAATTTCACCCGAATTAATATTTCCTGAGAAATTCTGCACAGACCTTCCAGCGTTTCATCAACAAAGTACTGCGAAGCTTGCCTTCCGCCAACGCTACATCGACGACATCCTAATTGCCAGCAACTCTGCAGATGAGCCAGGCAAACACATCTGTCATGCTTTCATGCATTTCGTAAATGACGGGATCAGGATCAACTCTATTGAAAGCATCTTGGTACCTACACTATGGATTTTTTCATCTCGTCTCCTAATTCGATCTCGTATTAGACATCTTGAAAAATGACGAGCGATTCCCGATTTTCCTGTTTTACCAATGTTAACTCATTTGCATTTCATTCATATGATAATATTTTACCACCGTATCATACCAATGTTTAAAAATTATTTCACGTCGAACGACTCGCTCAACGCAAATGCAAAATCACTCAAGCTTTCTCAGAAAAACGTTGAGCATTTACCGCGTCCGAAAACGCTTTTTGCATTGCCACCGATATATCGTTTATAGATTCAGACCCATCGTTTCTGTTATTATTACCGATCGATGCCTCTAATTTAGCTGTTGGAGCTGTTCTACATTAAATTCATAAAAACTGTCTGTCAGCTGGCATTTGTTTCAGAGAACCTTAACACAACATACAACGGCTACAACACATTTTGATCTGAATTACTTGCGCGATATTTAGTCATACGGCATTTTCGTCACATCTTGGAGGTTTGCGATTATATCATTTTTACGGATCACAGACCGGTTTATTTTCTCTGCATTTCATGTTGAAGTATCATTCGGCACACAAAATTCGTCACTCGGATTACATTTCTCAATTATCTACCGGCATTTTCAACGTCAAAATAGAGGCTGAATTGTTCGCTGACATCCTATCAAGACCTTATATTTTTGTTCTATTTTCAGGCACACGAATCAATCTCTCCCTTTCAAATAAACGTCAAAATGAGATATATACACTCGAGCTCGCGTAATGTTAACACTTGAATTTACAGCAAACCTAGTCAACCAACACCGTTGCATTTTTGACGAGTGATTTCTCTTCTTCAAAATCTAAAAGAACTTATTCCTTTTTCATAACGACGCGTCATTTTTGGTCATCTAAAGCGCGCTACCGTGATGTTCATCGCAGAAAGTTTTGTTTGGCCGTCCATCAATAAGAATATACTGAGCTGGGTCCAGCATTGCATCCTCTGACAAAACATTACGAAATCTCGACATAAACCTACGTCTTTTATTTTATTCAGGTATCCAAACAGTCGACTTCTATGAGCGCATCTTCAACTCGTTCGTCCTAATTCATCATCCAACGGATATTCATCCCTGCCAAATACGATTGATCGCTCCACTTGATGGTCCATTGAATTTCCGATCAAAAGCACACGTTCTGAGACTAAGCATGCGCTTTCGTCGAACATCGGATAGCTAATTTCGGTACATATTTATCATCACAATTGAATGTGGTGCTTAGAATTAGAAATTATTCTGAGATTTAACTCGACTACTTGGCTGTCAGCACTTCCGAACAACTACCTACACCCTAAGTCGAATGGATTGGTTGAACGCATCTACCATTAGCTTAGAGCCTCTTCAGCTTTTCAGGCAGATTTCAATAAAATGACTAAGAACTAGCCACTTGTTCCTCTTGGAATTTGTTCTTCTATCTAAATAATTGTAACCATTTGCCGCAGATTTCGTTTTTGGTACTATCAGTTAAACTCGTTGTGTCTCGCAAGTAATTATCTTCGTTGCTAGATTACATAACTCGCTCGCCATCGGTTATGCTAAAGTAGGATTTTAATATCTCCTCATTAGCGAAATATTCATCAACATGAATTATTTCACATCGCTACGTGTGATTCTATTTTTGTGTGACGTGACTCTGTTTGAAAACCACTTCAACCATCTTATCATGGACTGAACAGAACTATTGAACATACTCCCAAGTATTTTGTTTGGGATATGAACGACTGACGTGATACGGTTCCCAATGCTCGTGGTTTCGACGAGCTTAGGCCGCCAACCCCTTCAAGCAACATAATATCGGAATCACTATAATCGTGTGATACCCATGTGCTTTTCCTTTGATAATCTCAATCTTTCTACTTCTTTCCAGCACATTTCGAACTGGAACTGGTGGATATATACATTAAGCTAAACGTCTTGTTGACTTTGTAACAATAATAACATTCGGAGCGTATGTTATCCTTTCTCGGAGCCTTACTAACGCACTTTTGGGGAGTAAGTTAATAATTAACTTTATTTAGCATCTTCTTCTGGCCTTATATAGCTATTCATTTCAGCATTGTTGGGTTCCTCATTCTTGTTTGTCCCTGTCTAATGCTTGTGAAATACACTTTTTGGCGCTGAATATGATTTAAAACTCTTGGATTTGTCTCCTTTCGTGATAGTTAAGTTTGTATAGGTTGCTTCGTGTGGAAATTGTGATTACTGAACCCAACACATTTTATAGCGCACACTGAATTCTGCATTCTTGGATTCCATCTCTTTTTCTCTGTTAATATATCTCGACATAGTTGGACTTCACTGGATCTTTAGGTGGATTAATGCTCTTTTATTCTTTCAATGAGATCATTCAAATTTTGTTTTATTTTAAGTAGTGCAAACTTTCTTGTTCAATACATTGATTTCGAATATAGTGCCCTAACGCAACATATAAAATCTAAAATGTTGTGCAACTCTATATTGTATAGTTTAGTAAATATGAACGGCGTGTAATGCCCAAATATAATTCTGATGAAACGTAGAGCGCATGTATGAATGTGCGAATACTGCAGACTGTTTTAAGTACTTCGAAAATAGACACCAGTATCATTCTACTATCTATTCGACTTAGGGTTTAAACTGCCAATTGTGTTTTAAAGAGAAAAAGTAATA
Organism: Atriophallophorus winterbourni; assembly: GCA_013407085.1. Classification (NCBI taxonomy): domain Eukaryota; kingdom Metazoa; phylum Platyhelminthes; class Trematoda; order Plagiorchiida; family Microphallidae; genus Atriophallophorus; species Atriophallophorus winterbourni. The sequence continues at coordinate 48,388 of JACCGJ010016200.1, read as the reverse complement.
AATCTATAAAATTTAACGTTTGCAGAAATCGAATGACAGTTGTTAATTTCACCATATGTCTATTTCTTTAAAACGTAAGAACTTTAATAACATACATTTCGAATTTACCTAGATCTGTAACTTAGTAGTTATTGTGAGAAATTGTTCGTAACACTCTGGACTGACTGCAGTGAATTTTTTAACTGTGAAAGTCATCAACGCACACGGACACAAATCAATTTTAGCGGGTCAACATCTTTATTTGTAACCTGAACCTCTATTCCTACTGAACCTTATATGAACGGATTTAATCAACCATATATAAGGATTATTGTTAGGACTCGAAATCTTCGAAATCGCAATGAAAGAGTACCAGATCTTCCATGAAAATCTTTTACTTGAATCACGTTAGCCTTCGGGGATTTATTTAGAGCTTTTTATGGTATTTTTATATCTAATGTTCTAGCTATCATTACTGAAAATCTCACAGTTAGAGCAGATTGTTTCGGATCGACCTTAGATAAATCTAATTCATGTCTATATGAAAACCTGAACTTTTTTCGAAAGATTCCGCTTTTATCAAGAATTTAACCTCCGCAGCGGAAAGAACTACTTCATGTCGCACCCTTTTGTACATTTCAAGAAAAGCATCAGTCTGAGAACTGCACATTTTGAGAGCTTGCTCCTGTCTTCGATAGCTCAAAAAGGTTCTCCATCCATTATAAATTCCGCTTCTTGTCCAGGATCATAATATAGCTCTACTGCGATTAGGGCATCATATGTTTTCTCAGTATTTTAGAGTGATCAGCTCGATACTGATATTAATATATTCTTGGCCAACCAAGGCATGCAATACACGATCGGCTTATCGAAATATGTACGAATAATAAAAGGATTTTAAAAATAAATGGGTGCAAACGGAATTTTTAGCCATATTCCAATTCCAATTCCAATGGATCCAATTTGTAGTAGGCAAGATGAAATCCCATTGTGTGAAAACAATAATGTTCCATTTAGATTTTATTGCGTTCACAGATGGGGAGGATGCGAATATATGGGGAGCAGGAATGAAAGGTAATTATGTGGACAATGATGCACATGATGATAAAATTGTCATAATAAAATAAAGTTATACATGTATAAATTGACTTATCATGATGAATAACTAAAAAAGAGCATGAAGCCATCGAAATTTAAAAAATCCGGCAAAAATGTGTAGGTTAAGGTAATAATAGCCTATTGGCGGGGCCCTTTAATCCAGGAATCTCGAATAATTGTCGATGAATTGAACGAAAAAATGTTCGCCATTCAGTATTTAGTTATCTGCATTCTTCGCATACTGAACAAAGCCCAGGTGGATAAATTTCAGACGAGTTTCAGTGTTGATTAGAATACAAACACACTAAAATACATTGAAAGAAATTTCTCCTTATTAGCACGATGAGAGGTCAACAAAGTAAAATAGTCCATCAGTTGAGAAAAAGAAAAAATGCCAAGAAAGAATTACTTTTTTGACAGTTTTTAGGTTTTTTTCATTTTTAGGAGATTTTATTCGTTCAAGTTGCAGTATTTATGGGCTTCGTACAAAATATGAGACGGTTATATACAAGATGATGGATAGTAAATATAATTGAATGTACTGTTGTTTAAGTAGAGCGAAAGCATTTCTGAAGTCTGGCAAGCTGACAATATTTTAGCCACAATCAAGCAGGAGATATTACTGGAAACCGTGACGTAATGATATGTGAAAACTTGAATGAAAATGAGAATCCAGAGATACCATAATAGTATAATGTTCCAAATGAAGAATTTATTTTAAGAATTTCACTCATTCATAATAATGCATATATGCAATAAATGGTCAGGTGATCAAAATTTGTAGAGCAAAAGAAAATAGGATTAAACACATTGCCAAATCAAGGTGAATTTTTAAACAATTTTTCGTTTAATAATGGTAACGAAAAAACTGTATTTAAGAAAATTCTCAATGTCTAATAACAATGGAGATCAATTAATATATTCTTAGGGTTGACTAATGGCAGGGTTACGAATAAATGGCAAGCAGGAATATAATGTAATTACGGAGAAAGTGGTACACATAGTAAAGAAATTATCATAATGAAATAATTAATTAAATTTTTGTGTGTAAATTGACTTTTTCAATTTGGATAATTGAGTTGACTGAAAAACACAAATCCATCGAAAAAATCATAAAATTGTGTGAAATGAAAGAGCATGAGTTATAAATGGTATGGGGTTAGGGCCGCTCTATGATACATGAATCGTGTAGTATTGTGGACGAATCGAACCAAATTTTCTCATCAGCTTAGTTTCGTTATCTGCAGGAAAGTCATTCACATATGAAACAAAGGTCAGTCGGATACATTTAGGGACAGTTTCAGCGATGAAACGGTATTCGAAGACACTGAAATACAATGAAAGATATTCTCTTCACAAGCGTGGTGAATGATCATCAAATTGAAATAATAATTAAAACAGTTGGAATAACCCAAATTTACTTTGCTGAAAGTTTGTTGGATGCTCTCTGAAAAAAACAGTCACGCCTACCCATGAGAGAATAGATGATATCGAAATAATCAAGAATTATCATGATATTCATTTTTTATAGTGCTATTCTTTAATATTCAAGGCATGCTAAGTATGATCATTCATTTACAAATTGTTTGTATAAATAGAATCAAATATGTGCAACCTTTAATCAATTTCGAATGTCAATTCTGAAGGGAAATTTTTACGTTCGTTAAAATAATTAAAGTAAATGGCAGTGAATCACTTTTGCAGAAATTCAATATGTGAGCTGTTAGATTTTCGAAGCATGCTTATCTTGATCAATAATTGCTAAAATGTTTGTACAATCAAATTGTAATATATACAATCACGAATACATTTTTGAGGTCACTTCTGCAGCGGAATTTTACTTTGAATAAAAATAAAGGTAAACTGTTTTTACACATCGCTTTCAGATAATTAGTAAGTGATCTGTTACAATACACAGAAATACTTGAATTCCAAGAAGGAAAAATCCATGAATGTTTCCGGAAAGCAGTGTAGTTTAACAGATAATGTTCCTCGAAGACGCGAGATGATCTGTGCTGTAAATGTTTCCAAATTGTTCGTTTTGATTGTTTCAAAAAGATTATTCTTCGCTGAATATGAACTGTTTTCTTGTCCGTAAGACAAAGGGAATTGATACTACTAGGCTGGAGTCAGTTTCATTTTGGTGCCAGCTGAGAAGTTTTGCTGCAAAGTAAATACGAGGATGCGAATGAGCGTTCTCGAGAAAGTGGTGAAAATCAGTTTAATATTACTTTTTAGGTATGCCGTTATTATATAGATCATCAGGTAGAGTAACTAGGTAAAGAATATTTCAACTTTATTCTATATAATCCGATGACAGTATTCTAGAGCTAAAGATGAGATTGTGCTTGAGTCTTCAAAAACATAGTGGATCGTGGTTCAGTTGTATACACTTTTCTCTATAAGTTTGTGTGGTGGAATAACTGCTGACGTGGTATCTTCCATAAAACTATGCCATCTGGTTTATTTATATTGCTAAATATTATGTTACAATAATCTCGAATAGAAATAGTGAATAATTTATCGATTTCCATTTTACAACGAGGTTGAATTCTAGATCTGTTTATAATGTTTCTATGTTGCTTGGCTTTAGTGATAAGGAGGCGTATCGGTTCATTGAAAGTGAATGATACAGAATATCGAAATCCTGAATCACTCGTGCTGTATATCATTTGAATTTCGATATATATATATATATATATATATATATATATATATATATATATATAAGAGAAAGAAAAGGATCTAGTACGCTACCCTGAATGACTACACATGGTGAAGATTGAGATCCGAAGGATATGCCGTTAACGCAAATGGAGACTGTACGAACCGTAAGCTATGAGTTGAACCAATTAAGTAGGGGTCCGTAAATAATAAAAATAATAGTTTATTCTTGAGGACACAAGGCATGAAATACATGATCAAATTTTCAAAATGTTTACAGCAAAATAATAGGACTAAATGATGTTATTTTTGGGGAGAAAAGTAGAATAATTAGCTTTATTAAATTTTGTCGTAATGTCTCAGATAATGGTGAGTACAGCTAATCCTTGAATTATGGAAGCGGTTACATAGTCTAAATATTCCAGCTGACATATAATGCAGGACTTTTGATTCGAAAAACCATGTTAAAATGGAGAGAAAGCGAATAGGGCCAAGTGAGCTAATAATGCATTCTTGATCAGCATTTTAAATACTTTGGAGAGAATAGAAGTAAGATTATCTGGGCGATAATTATTGATGATGTGTGAGTTACCGTTTTCAAGACTAGGTATAATAACAGAATGTTTCCATTCGAGAGGGAATATACCAGATTTTAACGAACGATTGAATAGGTTTAGTAGAATTAAAGGTATATTATCCATATTTAGTTGAAAGATTGCTGAAACAAATCTCAAAATATCAAGCTTATATGAAGCTTTGCTTCGCTGACACATTACACTAACTTCATGTTAACTGAAGGAGATGAAATCAGTAAACCTTGAAGTAGTATTTTAATGTGGCGATACAGTGTATATGCTGATATCGAATGATTGTCTAGAATCGTTCCAAATACCTTACTCATTGTTGAAGAATATTATGTGGATGATTCCTTATCATCATAGTAGAACACAAGTGTAGAAATTTTATGTTTACTTTGATTATATCAAGATCTCGTTATCATATTCAAATATTTGGTCTTTAATGCACTGTTTAGGTCCATTCTTTTCGATTCTCGATGAACTGCAATTTTATTCTTGTAAAAGATCTAAGAATTTCCTTAAAACGTAAAAATTAATAAACATCGTATGTGTGATTTACAAAAGCAGAAAGAGGGTTTATTTCATCAAGTTTATTAGATATAAACTTTCGATGAGTTGATGCAGTTAAGAGACATCTAGAGAAGTTTTTATGAACTATTAAAGAGGTAAGATTATAATCCACAGATAAAGAGAAATCAGTCCGATCAAAGTTCTTAATTAGAGTCGAAAACTTTGTCCGGTCAACATTATTACGGTCATTCACTGTACGGATTGATGTCCGATTCTCAGAAAGATGAAGGTGGCACTAACTATTTTATAATCGCAACCACTGAGGAGCGTTATGACTTTCACGTTACTAGTATTAGGACCAAATGTGAAAATAAGATCTAAAAGGTTTGGCTCCCTGTTAGGTTTATTTAATGCTCGTATGTTACCTAGTAAGTTGATTTCTTCGTAAAATGAGAAGAATTTTCTAGAAAGAATGGGGGTGTAAACATGTATAAGGCATGCTAAAAATCACCAGCTATAATTTTATATTTAAATGGGCTCACAAAGACTTCAACAAAAGCATTTTTAATCTTATCACGAGTGTGAGGTTGGCGGAGGCGTGGTTGTAAATACAACCAAAAAGGGCGTCAAATGAAGGTATTTCGATCCATATCGAATCATCAATATCATCCAGTGAAAAAAAACAATTAAGTTTAGCCGGGATATCCTCAGTTATATGTATGATGCAACCACCACCACGAGTGGAGCACCGAAGTTGTACAAAATGTTTATGATTTGGTAGAAAAGGGGTAACGCCTGTATCTTCATCATTCGTCCAATTTTCAGTGATCAGGACTACATCAGTTGTGTTCGCAGGCAGGAAATATTGAAGATCAGACATAGATCTCGCGTTAAATAGAAATATGCGTATGGGCAAGTAAAGAGGGATGTGTAAGTAATAGGAGCATGAGATTGTAAGCTAAGCTGTGTTACATCCTAAAGATGAAAGAAAAGACTAGGGGAAAATTTGAAGGTGTGATATAGTCTGGGCATAACTGATGCGGTCGCATGACGGATACACATGTGAAGCAGTATGTAGCCAAGTGGAATTTGTATGGGTGATTTTTTGGGTGACGTGACAACTTGAGTGTTGGCATAAATATACGGAAAGTTATAGTTAAGGTGTTCATTCCTATTAAATCTAATATTTTGAGGCTTTTCACCATGCTACGTGGAGTGAGGTTGGGACCACGATGCCAAGGAATTACGAGAACCGTAAGGTGAAGAAAAATTATAGTTTAGGATGGGAGTGTGCATATATGATTGATGATAATTCTTTCTAGAATAATTTGAATGACTGCTTCAAAAAGAGTCATTCACATAAAGCCTTACGTTTTGTGGTTTGTTGAGAAATGAGGCTCTTTGCTTTGGAAGTTTACATTTTTTGTTATCATTATGATTTGGTCGGGGGATAGTTTTGAGTTATCGGTGACTTGGGGTGCAGCAGGTGATCTTGTGTCTAAGCTGATATTTATATTTTCAGTTACTACACCTATGCCAACCGGGTTAGAAATCTTTATATTACGAGATGAGGATTAAGTGTTTCTAGTCACCAGCGTAGGAATTTTGCGAGCGAATTTACGCAGTAGGGGTGTTGTCACGTTTAAACAACACAATCAAAAATCGTGGAACATAAGTTCCAAGGTGCTTATTTTTAAGTCATGACAAGCAAATTCCTCGTTAATAAATTAAATAAGGATTGGTGTGCGGCTAGCAATAGATGATTTACAAAGCCAGTTAAGTGAGGCGGAGTCAACCGGAAGGCCGTAATGAGAAAGCATTGACTGTTTGAGTTCATTCAACGTGTATTATTAGCTATATGTAAAATAAAAATGTTGTTCGCTCTGATTCTCCGTTGCTTAATTTCCGAGGTTAGAAATCAGAGTCAAAATTTCAGTTAGGGCGAAAAGGATTGCTAACGATTCTGGTAACGTGAAAATGCGCGATACATTGCTCATTCTATCCACGATGTATTTAAAATTAGTCTCCAAATTGTGTTATTTTGATAGCGCAGTAAACATATTAGAGTCTGAAAATTTATACTATCCTGGAATGACACGTTATTTGTTTGGAAAGGATTTCAAGTATCATGTTCAGCGATTGCGCGTGAGAATAAATAGGATATAGGATAGCGAATCGATTAAACTTGACGAGTTTCAAACAGACCGCCAGCATTAGAATACTAATAACCACAAGTACACAGATATTTATTTTTTGTATACGGTATAGCCACAACAAAATGTATTGGAAGAAATGTTTGCCCTCGCTTCCCAGTATTTACGTCGCAGAATAACTTATCAACCCGCACCCAGAGAAAACTGGCCCACAGGACACCTCAACATAGTGAATCAATTTCCTTGGCCAAGCGGACAAGAAAACGGTTAATATTTAGGATAGACTAATCAAGAAAAAAGACCATCAAAACGGAACTTTTCGGAAAATCAAAATCACAGAACTGTACGCATCCTAGACGAACATTATCCGCAAAACTTCATAGAATTCCGTAACATTCATTAATTGTTTTTTAGCGAAAGCCATTGTTAATTTGTATTATATCAGATCACTTATTGATTATCTGGAAGCAAGTGGTGTGGAAACTGTTAATCGATATTACAATTTAACGAAAAATTCCGTTACACATGTCACTGTGAAAATGTATTTGCGATTGTACATACGATAATTAGATTGTACAAATATTTTGGCAATTATTGATGATAATAAGCACGTCTTTGATTTTCAAGAATGAAACTATTTACTACTTTATTTTTATCTTATATTTTATTTATTTATTTGTTCACATTTAACGCACTTACAACGACTACCGGTTTCTGGCTGTTTACCGTGCTCAGGTGGAGACAGTAAGATTAGCTTCAGTGAAACCTGAAACAGTGGAGATGTGGTTAACAATGTTATACTTAAATGCCACTGATACATATGATTTGTACAACGAACCACGGTGTTCAAACACAGAATCACACAGTTATTCCTGGCCAAGGACTCAAGTCGCTTATGGATGATCAAAGTATTGTGCTGCTCACATAAACCGCATTTACAAACCACTGCTGGTTTCTGGCTGTTTGCTGTCATCATTTGGAGACAGTGAGATTATTTTCAGTGAAACTTGTGACAGTGAATAAGGGGTTAATAAAGTTATACTTAAATGCGATTGTTACATATGGTTCGTACAACAAATTACGGTGTTCAAACATAGAATCACGGAATGATTCCTGGTTAAGCACTCAAGGAGAATATGGATGACGAAATAAATGTGTTGCTCCCCACAATAAGGATTTATTGTTTGTCGTACGAACCGTAGCAATCAAGTTTTACTTTCTTTACCACTTATCCAACGTTTAAATGCTCACTAAACCGAATATAACTGTCTCCACCCGATGACGGCAAACGTCCAGAATCAGGTATCGGTGTGAAATTGCTGGGGTTGTGAACAACAAATCACTTTAGTCTTTTTCTTTTTGATAAACGACAGGGGGTCACGCCCTTGTGAGCCGCATCTCTTTATATCCGCAACATAGTCCAGGAGAACCTCAGTTGAAAAAATCCTGTCCAGTGTTGTTTTGCTTCGCTGTGATTACAGGCATTACTTTATCCACAAGTTGCTTGAATTGGTTTTCAAATCTTGCTGAATTAACTTCTACCAGAAGCGCATTCCACAAGTTAAGAACTCTTGTTGAGAGCGTGAATCCCTGTGGTAGGCGTAGTGTATTCCGCTTTTAAAGCTTTAGAGCATGGCCACGGGTTCTTGAATCCGTCACGAGAGGAACAAACTCGCGCAGCTCGTCAACATAAGCTCTCAGTAACATGCGACGAGTTAGCAGCAGGTCGTAGCGCACACGCCAAATATTGAGCGACATGAGGTTGAGGCGTTGAACTCTCTCCACATAAGGAATTGATTTCAATCCTTGTACTCGTTTCGTCGCCGGCCTTTGCAATTTTTCCAACTGCTCACGTTCTCCCTTAGTTTGTGGATAGGTAGCTGGCAAACCATATTCCGAAACTGGTCTCACGTATGTGAAACAAATACTGCGAAACATTTGTGGTGTAATCGCCGAAAACGACCGACTAATAGCCCACCATGCGCGGTTTGCAGCAGCAGCTTTTCTGTTAGTATCCTCCTTGGATTTAAGCGACCGTGTCAAAATTGTAACCAGGTTGCGTTCAATATCAACGTACTTCAGTTGATGATCCCCGATGAAGTACGCATCTTCAAGCGTGCTTGGCCCCAAAAGCATTACATCACATTTCTTTCGGTTCACAGGGAGCTGCCATTTTACCGTCTAATCGAGCAATTTGTTCAAATCGTTCTGGAAAATTTTATTCTTAGCAGAAGAGCTCACTGTACCTTAAACTTTCAAATCATCCGCGAAAAGTAGACAATTCATATTTAATGAGTCGGGAAGGTCATCAATATATACTTTGAAAAGTAACGGGCCGAGAACAGATCTTTGCGGAACCCCGGAAGTGGGACGTGTAGTCTGCGATTTGACTCCGTTAACCTCGAACTGTGTATAACGGTCAACAACGAAGTCTTCGATCCAAGTTAAAACAGGTCCATTTACACCCCGAGCACGGAGCTCGAGCAATAGACGTTGAAATGGAACACGGTCGAAAGCCTTACTGAAATCAATGAAGGCAGTGACTACCGGGTGACCCAGATCATGTTCAGCACACCAGTCTTTGCGAGCAGTGATGAGATTTAATGCGCATGATCGTCTTGGCGTAAAACTATGCTGAGCAAATGTTAGCTGACTGGTTGTAAGAAGAAAATCTTCAATCCGTTTTCTCAGCAGTCATTCCACTGTCTTTACAACAACCGAAGTGAGGGTAACCGGTCGGTAGTTAACCGGATCACTGGTTTCACCGCCCTTATACATTGATTTGACAATGCCGTACTTCCAATTTTGAGGTAACCTACCATACCTCAGTAATAAATTGAAGATTAGCGCTAGTGTTTTATGTATGATACTCGACAATATCTTTAAAAGCATTTGGTGTATATCGTCCGGGCCAGGTGCTGAGTGTACATCGAGTCGTTCTATTAAATACTGCACCATCGCTGGCGATAGCGAGATATCGGGCATTTCGGCGTTGCTCTCATGAAGCAGGGCAATGGGAAACGTCTCCTCTGTGTAAACCGAATTGTACTGAGCGGCGAGATGAACGGCTTGACGTTCATCTTCATGTTCAGTCGAACCTCCCATAGATCTCAAGCTATGTACTCGTTGAGAAGCTTTCGTTCTACGTCTAATATACGCTGACAATCGTTTTGGCATCGAGTTGGCTTCGTCCACCAATCGAGTTTCATAGTTCTGCCATTTTTCTCTTTCGAGGTAGGTGCACTCGTTGCGGATAACCTTGTAGGTTACATAGTCATCGGTGCATCCACTAGAACAGAACTTTCGCCATAACCGCTTTCTTACCTTCATGTATTCACGAATAACGTTATCAAACCACGGCGGTCCCATAGCGGGGGATCTTTCCTCCATCCATGGGGCATGATTTTCAAGAGATTCTATTTTAACAAAAAAGTCCATCCAACAGGTATCACCATTCGTTGATAGAGGGAGAACCCAGTCCATCGAAGTTGCGGACGTGATTAGACTCTTTGTGTCTAATTTTCAGAAGTTTCTCCGGGCATGCGCACGTATTCTGGGTTAAAGACCCCGATTCCAAACGAACCATAAAGAACAGTGATCGCTGCAACCAATAGGGGTCTCAATCGACAGATTCGTAACATCAGAGAATCTAGGTGTGACGACCGTTTACATTCTGCAGCAAATTCAGCTCCAAAATCGTATCTAGGAATTCTTGTTGGAACGGTTCACCCCTCGAAACTAAATCCGCCCAGTTTATATCAGGAGCATTCCGATCTCAAAGAACGATACAGTCGCCAGTGATACCATACCGTTTGATTTGATCACAACGCAGAAACGTAAGCGCCAGGTGAACGATAAATGACCCCAAGTGATGCAGCTCCAGATCTAGACTTCACGTTACACCAAATGCTTTCGGCATTTCCAGCATAATGTTGAAACATTCTCAATACTTCCACAATCAGGCGCTCTTTAAGGTATACGGCAACGCCACCGGCAGATCTCGGATCTACTCTGTCACTTCTGAAAAGCGTATAGTGTGGTAGCGCGCACTGCCTATCAGATATATCAATTGTTAACCACGATTCCGTAGCAGCAATTATATCTGGCTGTCGCTGACAGACAATTTCATTGACCTCGTCACGTTTATTGCGTAGACTTCTCGCATTGAACAGCAATACTCGAAATCTCTTCACAAAATGATTAACTGAGGTTGTATTGACAGCAGCTTCCAACGAATGTGCGGCCTTCTACCCACTACCCGAAAATCCACAATATGGAGATCTACCTAACCAGCTCAGCTGCGTGCTCGCAATTCTTGGGTGGCTGTTTTCATTTTGATTCTATCTTTAGGAGACAGGTCGCGTAGTATCTTGAATGGCTCACCCTTAAGACGATGAGCGCGTCTTAGTACCATCTGGACTTGCTCATCCCAAGCTAAAACAATTTTAAGCGTCGGCGGTTTATCATCATCCTTCTTCCGGCCAAGTCGGAATGCAGAATTGATAGTAACTCCTTCCTCTCCTTGATCAAAAAGATTTGAAAAAGTCGATTGTGGAATAGTTCGCTCTTGCTGTAAACGTATTTCAGCCATGTCCCCGGTTTGCTCACGAGCATTCACCATAATAAGGCATCGCTTCCGAGAATCCAAACGTGGTTTTTTGCAATCTAAAGCATTTTCAGAAGTAGGTACTTCTTCCACTACATTTAGCTGAGCCTCTATTTTGCTCAATCGCTGTGACAAGATTTCATAGCCCGGATCACTGGGTAGACCCTTTGACGTCACATCTGCATAAGTCTTATTCCTTCCTGACTGTTGAGCAAACGGTGTTGAAGGTGAGCGAACGTCCAGTTCCTGCACGTTCAATGTATCATCGATACTAATACCATTTTGTAACGGCTTGTAGTCGAGGAAGCGAATAACACGCAAGCATGCCCCACAGATATGTGGTGTCTATCCTCAGCTGAGGTTGGGTCAATTTTTATGTTACCTCCATCGAGCACTTTAACGGCTTTAGCAGATGCAACTACGACTTCATTCTGACTACTTTCGTGCTAAAACTTCATGGTAGAAGGCATATCTTACATACCGTCCGAATAATATCGCCTGATATAATATGAAGCCACCGATACGTCTCTGACTACATTCCTCCGAACCGAATATGTATCCATTTGAAACATATTTCACATTGTACTGCTTTTGCCTTATCAGCAACCGGCTTGGCGCATACAAGACAAGAGTCCCCCGAGCGAGCAGCTAGGCACCGATTTCCTTGCATCTTTGTTACAGTAGGTGCTTAATTATCTACTTTTGCAGATTTTCTAATCATAACCATGTTGAAATCCGGTGGAACTCAAATAAATACAAAATCAAAGGATTCGTAGGAAGCAAAATACCACGTTGACCTTGAATTCAAATTCCATAAGCGCCTTGAGTGCATGATTAGGAATCACTATGTGATTTTATGTTTGAACACCGTGGTTCGATGTACGTGTGGTCAAACACCAAGTCGAACACCACATTGTCACACGTGGCCCTTCAGTTTTTGCCAAACCACGTAGACTAGCTCCAAACAAACGCGATAGCCAAACAAGAGTTTGAACATATGTTAGAGTTAGGAATCATCCGCCCGTCGACCTCATCATGGGCTTCTCCGCTACATATGTTTGAAAAATGTACCGCAGATACTTGGCGCCCATGCGGAGATTATAGGGCACTTAATCGCATTACGGTACCAAAACGTAACCCCATTCCACACATCCACGATTTTACGGCGTTCCTAAACGGAAAAACCGTGTTCTCCAAGCTTGACCTAGTACGCGCCTATCACCAAATCCCCGTTGCGAAGGAAGATATCCCTAAAACGGCTGTCACGACACCATTTGGCTTATATGAATTCGCACGAATGCCATTTGTTCTCCAAAATGCCGCACAAACTTTCTAGCGTTTTATGGATCAAGTATTTAAGGGATTGCCCTTCGTATACGTTTATATTGATGACGTGCTAATTGCTAGCAACACATCGACAGAACATGTTGAGCATTTTCGAAAGGTTTTTAGAGCGCCTATCTCAGTATGGTATTGTCGTGAATCCATATAAATGCATCTTTCATGTGGAAACACTAGAATTTCTCGGTCACCGCATCGATTCCACCGGAATTAAACCCGTTGAACAGAAAGTCTCCGCCATCCGCGATTATCCATGCCCGAGTTCAATCCGCCAGTTGCGTCGATTTTTGGGCCTAGTCAACTACTACAGACGATTCATTCCCCATTGCGCGAAGTTAGCTCAACCGCTTACAGATTTACTTCGCTGTAAAGAAAGAAATTTTTCAATGAATCAACAAGCGATCGAAGCTTTTGACGCGCTTAAATCCGCTCTTGAGCAGGCAACAACGCTGACTTATATATAAGCTGAGACAGATGCTCGCTTATCGCTTGTTACCGATGCATCAAACAAAGCGGTAGTCGCAGTAGTCCAACAAGAGGTCAATGACACGATTAGACCGCTAGCCTTCTTCTCACGTCGACTACAGCTAGCGCAGACACGATATAGTACCTTTGGTCGCGAGCTTCTAGCTGTTTATTATTCCAATCACCATTTCCGGCATTTACTCGAAAGTCGCAGTTTCACGGTTTACACCGACCACAAACCGCTAACGTTTGCACTCGCCACAACTTCCAATCGTTATTAACCGCGAGAGATCCGTCAATTAGACCACATCTTTCAAATCACAAGCGACATTCGTTACCTATCCGGCTCGTCAAACACAGTGGAGGATACGTTTTCTCGGATTCAACTGAGTGTCATCGACCTGCCTGGAATCGATTTGGAACAACTTGCACGTTCGCAGCAATCTGATCCGGTACTAAGTCGCTATGAAACTTAAGAGATGGGAAAAATACGCCGAATCCCGATACCCGATTCTCCACATTACCCGGTTTGTGACATGGTAACAGGAAAACTGCGTCCGATCGTCCCCTCAGAAATGAGACGTAGAGTTTTTTAACCACTTGCATGGCTTATCACATCTTGGAGTAAGAGCGACACGAAAATTAATCAGTTCTTGCTACCTCTGGTCTGACATGCATAAAGACTTACAATTTTTCACAAAAAGTTTTTTGCGATGTCAACAGAGCAAGGTTCAACGACACAATATCAGCTACCCTGGTACGTTCCCACCAGTTACTGAACGTTTCCAACACGTGAATTGGGATCTCGTCGGCCCACTAGCAGTCTCTATCGGATGTTGCTACATACTTACCTGCATTGATCGTTTTACGCGTTGGCCAATGGCAGTAGCAATCCCTGATATCAGTGCAGAATCTGTTGCTAAAGCTTTTGTTCAGCACTGGATCAGTAATTTGACGTACCAAACACCATTACTACTGACAGAGGTTCCCAATTCTAATCAATGCTTTTCAAGGAACTGAACAACATGCTTGGTACGAAACACATTCAGACTACAGCCTACCACCCTTCTTCGAACGGCCTAGTCGAAAGATTTCACCGCCAACTGAAAGCCGCGCTCATGTGTCATGGGAATACTGAACGTTGGTCCGTCTCCTCTATATCTCTGACAACACAACAGAATTGCGTTTTCTGGTAGACATTGGTGCGAAACTCAGCGTCATCCCACCTAACAAAGCCGAACGCAAGTGTCCGTCGGGATTGACCCTTCAGGCGGCCAACGGTACTCGGATAGCCACTTATGGTCATTGGTACCTCGCGGTAGACCTGGGCTTACGAAGATCGTTCCACTGGGTGTTCACCATTGCAGACGTAGAAACTCCGATTCTGGGTGCAGATTTTTTGTCTAATTCCAACCTAGCGGTGGACATAAGCCAACGACGGCTTATTGATAACACCCCGAAGTTAAATTCAATAGGCAAATACTATTACACACCCATACAGTCTATTTGAGTTTTGAATCCACTCGTCACCCAGCCTTGTAAGGAACTCTTAGTCCAGTTTCCGGACGGCATAATCGTTTCCCTGCTCGTTAGATTTGGAAACAAAACTGCAGGGTCTGGTGCATCTGTAGGCGCCTTCGCCGAATCTGCAGTGGTAATAGCAAATACCTGGCCCTTTACTCAGACTTCGTGAATATCGTCCATTTGGACTGTGTCTCTGTGATGACCGAGATCGATCATTTCGTGAAGTACGTATGTGCATGCAAAGTTCGTCGAGTCGCGATTTCGAATCGGATATCCTTGATTCTAAAGTTGAAGGAGTTGATTTATGAGTCGATTGTACTACTGCAATGGTTGACTTATGATTTTCATACACTCGATCGGCGATGGCAGCAAGCTTATCTAACTTGTAATTTTCTTCGACCACCTAAAGTGCTTCTCGAACATCGCTGGGTAGTCTTTGCAGCAACAATTCCTTTAAAATCAGTTCGCCAACTGGTGTTGTGCCCTGTAACTCGATTATTCGGCGAAGGAGTTGCGACAGTGTATTGTCACCTAGTTCGATACCCGAGAGTAATTTGCGTAAGTTTTTCTCATCAGATGCGCGATATCAAAGCTGATTTCAGTACATTATACGGTTTATCGGCAGGTATGTTGTATATGATATCAGCAACTTCGGATGCGACTGCGTGTGGTAAACGTCCTATGACGTAAAAGTACATTGCTTTTTGGCTAGTATTGCGTCGAGTTTTGAAAATAGCTTCTACTTGTGCAAACCATAATCTAGGGTTTGCTACGCCAAACTCAGGAAGGGATAAATGACCAATATCTGCTGGGATAGGTGCTGCCTGTGGGATACTGTCCATATTGATGAAAAAATGTAAAAATATGCTACAAAATCAAAATAGTGGGGAGTATGCTATGACGAAAATAATCGGGCTCACCAAATTGTGGTGATTCAGGCTACGTGAAATTACAGTATGTGTGTGAAAAGTAAAAAGGTAACCACTCACAATAATTCTTCGATTGAATTAAAAGCGATTCTCCCCGGCTTGGCAGTTGACTACTCCGGGCCAGACGTCAAAGTATTATCACAGAAGCAATCGCGGTAAATCCAAGAATTAGGTGCGGCTGAAATATGGAGCGGTCTTTTTATAGCAAGCAAGCAATCTTTTCACAATCCAGTCAGGATTCCAAGCACGCAGTACGGGTATCAAAGGAGATGAGAAGAGCAACTCCGAGCGGACGAAAATTTTATTCGTAAAATCCGGGTACAATTCAAAAGTGTACATTGATTGATACAAAAAAATGTTTACAGAAAAATGCCATATACGAACCCTATGTAAGATTGGCAGTTGATCTGACATCAAATTCACACCCACAGTTATATACCGTAAACTAAAAAACTTACGGCCCACCAGTTCCGCTGGACCAGACGGTTTCCATTCCCGAACCCTACGCGAATGTGCCTTCTCTCTCTGTTATCCAATAGCTAATCTTTTCACGCACCTTTTTGTTAACTGCTGTGTCCCACTTGACTGGAAGTGTGGATCTATCTCTCCCATCTATAAAAGCGGCTCTCGATCTCTCGTGTTTAATTACCGACCGATAACATTACTCTCTGTTATATCGAAACTTATGGAATCTATTATCAGTGACTCTATGATCCAGTTCATTGAAGGACTACACCTTCTGTCTGATTCGCAACACGGTTTCCGTCCCCGGAGATGATGCGTGACAAACCTGATGCTCGCACGTGACCACTGGACATCCGAAGTCGACAAAAGTCGTGAGATTCACCTTGTATACTTAGATTTCTCGAAAGCTCTCGACAGAGTCAAGCATCGAATCTTGCTCCGCAAATTATGTTCTCTAGGGATTGCAGGTCAGTTGATTCAGTGGCTTGAGAGTTATTTATCAAATCGCCGCGTATGCGTCCGCGTTGATGGATGTCTCTCTTCAAGTTTCCGCATTCCCAGCGGTGTCCCTCGAGGCTCTGTACTGGGGCCAACCCTATTCCTATTCTTCATTGATGATGTCGTTCAAGCCATTGATTCTACACGCTCATGTATGCCGACGACATGAAACTCTGGAGAGTCATCACATGTCAACACGACATCGATCAACTACAGAACGACCTCAATTCGCTTTATGTGTGGTCATTCGAAAATTGCTTACCGTTTAATACAGAGAAATGCCGCGTCCTTTTAACGCGTACAATCTCTATACAAAGCTATTACCTGGGATTACACCCAATTAAGACGACTTCCTTAGAAAGGGACTTAGGCATTATCGTGCATCGAACATGTCAGTCTCGGCGACGTGCCTGAGAGCAGCCAATAAAGCAAACACCATGCTTGGTCTTCTCAAACGTGTTTTTCGCAGATTTGAACCTCAATGTTCGTCGCTTTTGCTCAAAGCATTCATCCGCCCACATCTCGAATACGCCGTTCAAGTTTGGTGCCCGTGGTTACTGAAGGACCAAAGACTTCTGGAGACTCCCCAGCGACGCGCCACAAAACTTCTCAGAGGTCTGGCCTCGTACGGTTATCCTGAACGTCTTCGCTACCTCAATCTCTTTTCAGTGAAACACAGAAGTCTCCGTGGTGACCTCATTCTCACCTACCAAATCCTCTTGTCCACTGATCACCCTTGTAAAAACATTCTCGTCCTTAATTGTGAAACTTCACATCTTCATGGCCTTTCACTCAAACTTTCATATCAACACTCACGCCTCAACTGTCACAGGCATTTCTTTTCCCTCCGGATATGTACTCACTGGAATAGTCTACCCCAGGAAGTCGTATCCGCAACATCCGTAGAAATTTTTGAACGGAGTTTGGACGCTCATTTAAATGATCTCCACAACAACATACCTTGAAGCCTTGTCTGTCCGATTGCTGTTGTTCTCGGATCAGTACTGATCCACTACACCGCATCACGTACTAGCTTCATTTTTCAGGTACGTTGTCCTCCTTGCCTTACTACTCCGTTCATTCCCTACCTAACCACCTGTCAGTTTTACTTGTTTCCAGGTATAACGCCACCCTGATGCCTCCTTATTCTTTTGCTACTGCCTCGTAATATGAAGAAGGCGCAATTCCAAAGCGAAGAAGAAGAAGAGTGTGGCCCGCTATATGGCCTCCCCGTCTCCGTACAGATGACACTCACTATTTTATTTCCACCACACTGTACATACAAACCTGTGGTTATTTTTGAACTTCGCTTTCACACCACAATAAATTATTGAAACTATGGAAACTATTGAAGTATAAATTTATTTACCATCTTTTATTGCGCGTAAAAATCGACTGAAGTGGTGGCCTTGAAAACGTATTCAGTTCAGTTCAGTTCACAGCTGTACTGTAAAATAGAAAATCTATTTTACTACTTTTCGAAAGTATACACACACAATTTATTATTGCACCTATAGTAAAACTGTTTGTCTTAATGGGAAATGTGACAAAAAAAGTAGCCAAAGGTATCGAGTGCAATGCTTGCAAGCGTTGGGCTCATCCTGGCTGCTCAGCTGTACATAAATCCCACTATGGGCTTTATGCGAAATACCGCTGGCTTCCGTGGTATTGCAGGAATTGTCACAAGGCTGCCACTGATGCCGCATTTGTATACCACGAACGGCGACCTGGTGTGGCGCTACCTAGTGCGTGGAATCCGTGTCCGACCAAACTTATGCATCAGTCGCGCGGTCCAATTTAGGCCCCGGGCGAACTTCGGCGGATAAAAAGGCCAAAAATTCTAGCCAGTTATCCCGTACCATCCACCTCTTTCAGCGCAAAAAATAAATCTAAGCCTTCTAAACGGCGGGTGTTCAAGGGCTGTAAACCACCACTAACCGACGTCACGCAGGTCAAACAATCACCTACTAGTCATAGAAAACCTTCGCGAATGGTGTCCAATACAGCAGGCACCCCAAGAAGGCAGGCTAAGACTACTACTTCCGGTACACATGGAAAGCAACATACAAATGTTGCTTGTTTTACTTTTTACACATATACTGTAATTTCACGCAGCCTGAACCACCACACCGGCTCTAACGCCATCGATCAAATTATTCTGGAGCTGAACAGTTTTCGGAAACAAACTGAAACATTACATGGCCCATCTTCGGCTCGAAAAACTAAAACTCGTAATGTACTAGTTTTCAATCGTGCCGAGCCCTTCATCAAGGAATCCAAATCTCGTAGAGATTTGAACCGCATGTGTATCCACGATCTATTTCGCATGGTTGGGCTGAAGCCTTCCACTCCCACGGTGCGAGTTCATCGTGTGGGTAGATGGAAGATGGACAACCGGCCTCGACCGATCCTAGTCAAGTTCAAATTTGAGGCTGATCGCGATGTGTTTTTGTCTAAGGCGGAACACCTAACTAACGCTACTTTAGACAAACTCCAACTGAAGCCTGACAGCCCTCCTTTGGATAGGAGACAGTACCCTGTAGCTCCGACTGGGATTAACTTAGCTGTAGGGTCATCCGCTCCCCTTCAGCCTGAAGCGAAGCCGAACGCCACTGCATCAACAACGATCGTACCGGAGTGTGCATCACCTATGATCTTGCTATCAGGTGCGCACGATGATGATCTGCTTTGCTTGAATGAAGAAGGAAGTCAGTCAAGCCTTTCTAGTGGCAGCTTCCATGTTATAAATGAGGGCTCAATAGTTAGGCAACGTTCCATTACCGTCGTGCAAGATGCACACGATATTGCTTTTCCTGCATTAAGTAGTACGCCAAAAAACGTGCAGCTTCCCCGGGTGCTTCGACCGAGTGCAAAGCACGACTGAGCTTAGAAGCGCGCATATCCAGTGCCACTGTGTTGTACGCTAATGTGTGCAGCATAAGAAATAAGTGGACTGAACTTTCTCTTCGTGTAGCCGAGCTACACCCGAGGGTTTTAGCGCTGTCTGAGACCTGGCTGTCTGCGGTTGATGTTGTGCCAACTAGTATCAGCGAACAGTATCTTGTCATCAGATGCGATCGACCTAGCGATAGAAGAGGCGGAGGCGTGGCTCTTTTTCTTGAATATGGTCTGCACAACACGGGCCCAGGGTTATCTCTCGCTAGTGAAAATATCCAAGTTGTTACTAGTGTCCTGACTTGCCACAAGTCAGCACTGGCGATTGCTTGTGTATATGTCACGCCCTGTGCAACCCTGCGAGAAATTAGTCAATTGCTTGAGATGCTTGACGGGTTGTTTCAATCAGCCCCAAGCGTACTCGTTCTAGGTGATTTTAATCTCCCAGACATAGACTGGTCAGCTCCCTCAGGGGTAATCACCGAGCAATCCGCATCTTTTCTGGATTGGATCCACTATCATGGATTACATCAGCACGTGAACGAACCCACTAGATTCCGCGATGGATGCACTCCATCCACTCTTGACTTGGTGCTGTCGTCTCAGCTAGAAGCTGTCAAGAATTTCAAGTTCCTACCCCCTTTTGGCAAAAGCGACCACGTAATGTTAGGCTTCGAAGCGGTGTTGCGTTTTCACAAACCTCTTGCGCGTCCTAGACGTAATTTTAGGCGTGTTGACTGGGGCCTACTTTTACAGTCATCAAAATCTTACCTTCTGTTCTCGAGTAATTCTAGTGTAACTGAAAACTGGGACGAAATTTGCAAATTTCTTGACGGGCTACAAGATCTGCATGCGTGAATAGGCACCAGCGGCCACCCTGGTGGTCTTCCAGCGTTCGTCGTTCTATTCGTATGATGATGATGATGATGATTCGTAAACGTGATCGCTTATCGATGCAATATAGGCTATCGCTCACCTCTGGTTCGTAGGTCCGTTACAGAACCGCCCGAAACGCTTGTGTCAAAATGCATTGTGTGCTCAAACAGAAGTTTGCGTTATCCTTATCCAGGGACGCTAAATCCAACCCGAAAAGGTTTTACAGTTACGCTCAATCTAAAGGAAAAAACTAGGGTAAACATCGGAGACTTAAAACTGGAGGACGGACAAGTAGCTAATAGTGACCCAGCTAAGGCGACAGCCTTCACAAAGTTTTTCAGTAGCGTTCAGCGAAGGGACAATTCTTTACACACCGTCTGAGTTGCTTGACTTTCCATCTGGTGTCCCTGCACTAGATGATTTGTCCTTTAATGAGGCGGAGGTGTATGGAGCTCTTATTAATGTTCGCCCTAACAAGGCTGAGGGATCGGATCGCATCCACTCAATTATGCTGAGAAATCTCGCCCCAGTGGTTGCAGAACCACTATGTGAGCTCTTCAATTCATGTTTGCACTCGGGAATGGTTCCTCGTGAGTGGAAAGAAGCCATAGTAGTACCAATACACAAAGGTGGTTGCAGGTCGATTCTTGGTAACTATAGACCAGTCAGCATGACCAGCATCGTCTCGAAAGTATTGGAAAGACTTATACGCGACAAAATCTGCCAGCATTCTCCACTTAGTGTAGCTCAACATGGATTCCTGAAAGGGAGGTCTTGTCTGACTAACCTCTTGAGTTTCCTCAATATTGCTACGAAAGGTTGGATGAAGGGAAGCCGGTCGAAGCGCTCTACCTGGATTTTAGCAAGGCTTTCGATTCCGTCAACCACAGATTTTTAGAAGCTAAGCTGGCAGCAAAAGGCATACGGGGTAGTTTACTTGCTTGGATAAAATCATTCCTGACAGGTAGGACCTTTAGAGTACGAGTAGGATCTACGTTGTCGATCCAAACGGAGGTGATAAGTGGGGTGCCTCAGGGGTCTGTGCTAGGTCCGCTGCTCTTTCTGATTTTTATCGATGACTTGTCGCCTATCTTGGAGTGCCCGTGCTTCATTTTCGCGGATGACGTGAAGTTCATTGGTTCAACGAATGAAGATACTCTGATGCACGACCTCGAGCGGGTCATTGACTGGTCCATACGGTGGGACCTCCCACTGAACCTCAATAAGTGCCAACTCTTGTCTGCTCTGGTCGACAAGATCACAGTCCAGGTGTCAGGTACTCCTATTAGCGTTGATGCCACACAGCGGGTTAAGGACTTGGGTGTTCTAGTTAGAGCTGACTTCAAATGGGAGGACCAATGCGCTGTTGCAGCGCAACGTGCACGCAATGTGCTCTTTCGGTTGAAGTCGGTGCTTTCCAGCAGAAGTCCCGACGTGTTCCTGCCACTTTACAAGGCGTTAGTCAGGCCGCATTTGGAATATTGTGTCCAGGCGTGGTGTCCTCACTACCAGAAGGATATTATTCGACTTGAAAGCGTCCATCGACTAGCAACACGCATGATTGAGGGTCGGCGTGGGAAAAGTTATGCTGATCGCATAGGGGCTCTGGGTCTTTTCTCTCTTAAGCGTCGTCGTTTGAGAGGTGATTTGATTGAAACCTTTGAGATCTTAAAGGGTGTAAGCGGCGTTAATCCAGGTGACATCTTTACCTTAAGTCCTAAGCTGGACACTCGCGGGCACGCACTCAAGCTTGCTAAGGAACGATGTCGACTAGATTCTAGGAAATACTTTTTCAGCTTAAGGGTGGTCAACTTCTGGAACAAGCTCCCTGAAGAACTTATCTCCTGTAGTTCCGTCTCAACTTTTAAGCAGGGTTTAGACCGTGACTGGGGTAAGTTATTCTCTGATTACATCCAATGATCACCATGTTGAGGTTGTCCTCCATTTTGCTCGCTATTCATTGTAGCAATTTTAGAACATCTTATTCTTGATTCTCCATCAGCTGACCTTTCACCGTGCTGGTGAAGAGAAACGGCCTTTTCTTTTTTCCAGCATTGATTATTGCGCGTTGCTGTCCTACTACTATCTGGTACATCGCCTGGCACCGCGATCATCAGAGATTGCAAACGGAGAAAAAAGAACATTACCTTTCGGCAGTGCATCGATTATAGCGCGGTGCTCCCCCAACTACATTCTCATAGTCCTACGACCATCAGAGGTTCCACACAGAGAAAAAGGATTGACCCTTTGGCAGTGGTGGGTGCTTCTCCGCAGCTTTCCAACGAAAGAAATTCTGGACGCTCGATTGGCTTGTCAGCCACTTACTGTCCTGTGCATACTGAACTGCAGAGAAGCAACCGCCACTGCCAAAGCGTTTATTCTTATTGTGATTTGGATATCCTCGACGATCGCGATGCCAAGGGATTATCCGGGTTGTATTTAGGAAGCACCTCGTTATGAATGATGCTGGAAAGATAAGAATACATTTCTCTTCACCAGTACGGTGAGAGGTCAGCTAAGGAAGAGTTGTGTAATAAACAAACAGAACTTTAGCATTTACTTACTTACCAAACAACGCTAAAAATGGTGAAGTACGTAATCTTGCATACAAATTAGGGGGAGAATTCAGGAAAAAGCTTACCCCGGATGCGGTCCAAACCCTGCTTAAAACTTGCGACAGAACTGCAGGATATAAGTTATTCTGGAAGCCGGTTCCAGAAATTTACAACCCTGAGGCTGAAAAAGTTTTTCCTGGAGTCTAGTCTACATCGCTCCTTAGCAAGTTTGAGTGAATGGCCCCGGGTGCCCAGCTCGGGACTTAAGGCAAAGAAGTCGGTCATGATAACGCCACTTAACCCCTTCAAGATCTTGAAGGTTTCAATTAAATCACCTCTCAAACGACGGCGCGTAAGTGAGAAAAGATCTAGGGACTTCATGCGTGCAGCGTAAAGTTCCCCTCGCTAACCCTCAATCATGCGAGTTGCGAAACGCTGTACGATTTGAGTTGAACGATATCCTTCTTGTAGTAAGGGCACCACGCCTGAACACAATATTCTAAATGCGGCCGAACTATTGCGTTTTAAAGGGGCAGGAATACATCGGGTCTTCTGCTGGATAGCACTGATCTCAGCCGAAAGAGAACTTTGCGAACACGCTGAGCTGCAGCGGCGCATTGGTCCTCCCATTTGAATTCAGTCCTAACTAGTACTCCTAAATCCTTAACAAGCTGTGCGGCATTAACACTGAGGGAATTCCCCGCCCACGGAACTGAAATCTTATGAACCAGTGCTGACAAGAGTTGGCTCTTATTAAGGTTCAGTGGGAGGTCCCACGTGTATGACCAGTTTATCACCCGCTCAAGGTTGTGCATCAAGGTATCTTTATCCGTTGATCCGATGAATTTCACATCATCCGCGAAAATGAAGCATGGGCACTTCAATGCAGAGGACAGGTCATCGATGAAAATCAGGAATAGAAGAGGACCAAGTACCGAACCTTGGGATACACCACTGATCACGTCGGTTTCATTCGACAGCGTAGATCCTACCTTAACTCGGAATGTCCTACCTGTTCGGAGGGCCTTTATCCAAGCAAGTAGACTACCCCGAATGCCTTTTGCTGCTAGGTCAATCTCTAGAAGGCGGTGGTTTACGGAATCACAAGCCTTGCTGAAGTCTATATAGAGGGCTTCGACAGGCTTACTTCATCCATCCTTTTAGTGGCAGTATTGAGAAAACTAAGGTTTGTCAAGCAGGATCTACCCTTAAGAAATCCATGCTGAGTTACACTCAGTAGAGAATGCCGACAACGATGCTGACAGATTTTGTCACGCAGCAGTTTTTCCATTACTTTCGAGACGATGCTAGTCAGGCTGACAGGTCTATAATTACCAACAGTTGAGCTGCAACCACCCTTGTGTATTGGCACGATTATAGCTTCTTTCCACTCACTTGGAACCACTCCCATGTTCAAGCATGAATTGGAGTGCTCGCATAAGGGTTCTGTAAACACTGGCATAATCGAGTGGATACCATCTGGTCCCTCAGCTTTGTTGACGCGAACATGTATAAGTGCTTCATACACCTCGGATTCCACGAAGGACAACTCATCTAGTGCAGGGTCGCCAGGTAGTAGATTAAACAAGCTAGACGGAGCATTTAAAGAATTATCACGTCTCTGAACGCCACTGAAGAACCTAGAGAAGGCAGTCGCCTTAGACAGGTCGGTATCGGCTAATTTTCCGTCCTCCAGATTTAAATCTCCAATGTTTTCCCTGGTTTTTCCTTTCGATTGAGCGTAGCTATAAAATCTTTTGGGATTGGATTTAGCATCCGTAGCTAAGGATAATTCAAACTCCTGTTTGAGCAAACGCTGTATTGTAACACAAGCGTTCCGAGCGGTTTTGTATCGGACCCAAGAACCAGAAGTGAAAGATAGCTTATATTGCCGCCATAAACGATCTCGTTTACGGGTAGATCGATGAACTCGAGGAGTCCACCAGGGCGGCATATGATGCTTTTTCACGACTTGCAGCGGAGCGTGCTGGTCTTGTAACTCCTTAAGATACTTACAAATTCTATCCCAGTTTTCACTTACATTAAAATCGTTAGAGAACAGAACGAAAGATTTTGAAGTCTGTAGAAGAAAATCCCAGTCTACAAGCCTAAAATTTCGTCTAGGGCGAGCAGTAGGTTTGTGAAACCGCAGTACCGCTTCGAAGCTTATCATTACGTGATCGCTTTTGCCGAGCGGTGGTAGGTATTTTTAAAATATAACGGCTTCGGGCTGGGACGACAATAGTAGGTCGAAAGTGGATGGAGTACATCCATTACGAAACCTCGTAGGATCACTCACATGCTGATGCAGCGCATGATTATGGAGCCATTCGAGAAACATTTCGGATTTCTTGGTGACTAAACCTACAGAGACGGCCCAATTTATGTCTAGGAGGTTGAAGTCACTTAAGATGAATACGCTGGGAGCTGATTGAAACAACCTGTCGAGCGTCTCAATCAGCTGTGTAATCTCCTGCTGGGCTGCACTGGGTGTGACGCTGACACAAGCAATTGCGAGTGCTGACTTGTAGCAAGTCAGGATACTCGTAACAACTTGGACGTTTTCACTGGTTAGGGATATACCCGTTCCCGTATTGTGCAAGTCATACTCTAGGAGGAGTGCAACGCCACCGCCTCTCCTGTCGCCAGGTGTATCGTATCTAATGACGAGATACTGCTCGCTGATGCTTATTGGCACATCATCAAGCGCAGACAGCCAGGTCTCAGAAAGCGCTATAACCCTGGGGTGCATCTCAGCCACACGAAGAGAGAGGCCAGCCCACTTATTTGCGACTGCACATACCACAATTTCATTCTTCAAACATTTATACTTGAATGCCAATCTTACATAGGGTTCGTACAACGAACCAGGGTGCTTAAACACAAAATCACATAGTGGTTCCTAACCAAGCACTCAAGGCGCTTACCGAACCGTTTTGCTAGCTTTATAATTCATGCCTGCAACTGGGAGTTGTTCACAGTAAGTGGAGGGAAGCTATAGTCGTGCCAATACACAAGGGTGGTTGCAGGTCAACTGTTGGGAACTGTAGACCTGTCAGCCTGACTAGCATCGTCTCAAAAGTACTAGAAAAACTATTGCGTGACAAAATCTGTCAGCATCTTAGTCGGCATTCTCTGTTGAGTGTAACTCAACATGGATTTCTTAAAGGTAGATCCTGCCTGACTAATCTTCTTATTTTTATCGATACTGCAACTCATATGCTGGACGAAGGAAAGCCAGTCGAAGCTCTCTATTTAGATTTTAGCAAGGCTTTTGATTCTGTGAGTCACCGCCTTCTAAAGATCAAGCTAACAGCAAAGCGCATACAGGGTAGTCTACTTGCTTGGATAAAAGCATTCCTTACAGGTAGGACATTCAAAGTTAGGGTTGGATCCACGTTGTCTAACCAAACCGACGTGTTCAGTGGGGTCCCTCAAGTGTCGGTACTCGGTCCTCTTCTATTCCTAATTTTCA
The DNA here is from genome assembly GCA_013407085.1 of Atriophallophorus winterbourni. Taxonomy (NCBI): domain Eukaryota; kingdom Metazoa; phylum Platyhelminthes; class Trematoda; order Plagiorchiida; family Microphallidae; genus Atriophallophorus; species Atriophallophorus winterbourni. The sequence goes on along the minus strand of JACCGJ010016200.1, from coordinate 21,777 downwards.
TTGATGACTTGTCGTCTGCTTTGAAGTGTCCATGCTTCATTTTCGCGGATGATGTGAAGTTCATCGGATCAACGAATGAAGATACCTTGATGCACGACCTTGAGCGGGTGATAAACTGGTCATACCAGTGGAATCTCTCACTGAACCTAAATAAGAGCCAACTTTTGTCAGCACTGGTTGATAAGATTTCGGTCCAGGTGGCGGGGAATTCCCTCAGTGTTAATGCCGCACAGTGTGTTAAGGATTTGAGAGTACTGGTTTGGGCTGAGTTCAAATGGGAGGACCAATGTGCCGCTGCTGCTCAGCGTGCCCGCAAGGTACTTTTTCGGCTGAAATCAGTGCTATCGAGCAGAAGACCCGATGTTTTACTGCCCCTTTACAAAGCATTAGGTCGGCCGCATCTCGATTACTGTGTTCAAGCGTGGTGTCCTCACTTCAAAAGGACATCCTTCGACTTGAAAGCGTGCAGTGCCTCGCAACTCGCATGATTGAGGGTCAGTGAGGGAAACCGTACGCTGCGCGCCTAATGTCTCTCGATTTTTCTTCCTCAGGCGCCGACGTTTAAGAGGTGACTTAAGAGAAACCTTTAAGATCTTGAAGGGTTTGAGCGGCGTGCCAATGAACGACTTCTTTACCTTAAGTCCCGAGCTGGGCACCCGGGGCCATTCACTTAAAATTGCTAAGAAACAATGTCGGATAGACTCCAGGAAACACTTTGCCAGCCTCAGGGTGGTAAATTTCTGGAACCGGCTTCCAGAAGAACTTATATCATGCAGTACCGTCTCGAGTTTTAAGCAGGGTTTGGACCGCAACTGGGGTAAGTTTTTTCCTGAATACTCTCCTTAATTGCTATACAAGCTTAGGTAGTTCATCTTTTAGCGTTATCCCGTAAATAAAGTAAGGGATAGAGTTCTCTGTTTCTTATTTTTTATACACGATGCTACTTCAGCTGACCTCTCACCGTGCTGGTGAAGAGAAACTGATTTTTCTTTTTCCAGCATCGGCTATAACGCGGTGCTTCCTAAATACAATCCGGATAATCTCTTGGCGTCGCGATCGTCGAAGATTTCAATTAGACTAAGAGAATAAACGTTTTGGCAGTGGTGGGTGCTTCTCTGCAGCTTTCAACCGAAAGAAATTCTGGACGCTCGATTGGCTCGTTAGCCAAATACTGTCCTGTGCAAACTGAACTGAACTGAATGACCAAAGTGATTCGTTGTTCACATCCCCACCAATTTTACACCAATACCGGATTCTGGCCGTTTTTCTTGTGTGAAAAGATTCAAATTATTGTTTTTAAGCGCAAGGATTTTACGAAATAAACTTGTAGAAGTTAATGAAATTGTCTGTTGGCGAAAACTAGATGCAATTAATCGAACGGAATTCTGGTTAACAATTGATTTACCTAATATGGAGTACGGGCTACCACATTATACGCTTTTCAGAAGTGTCAGAGTGGCTTCGAGATCTGCCTGTGGCGTTTTTGTATACTTTAAGGAGCATCTGATTGTAGAAGTATTGGATAGAAGGAGCTTACTGAAACTCTACCCCTGACACACCGTATTCTTCTCGGTCAATATGGAGACGAGTTCCTCCGGTACTTCCGATTAGTATATGTATGTATGAAGGCACAAGCTTCATCCAGGCAAAGTGCCGCACAGTCAGAGACTACACGTGGGCTGAGATACTGTCAGGTTACCCAGGCCTAGACAGATATGACAAAATAAATAGAAATGGTAGTGAGACTCCAGCGTGTTTCAGCATGCAGCTCACTGCCGGTGGCCAATCAATTTAGAGCGTTATTGGCGGCACAGCACAGAAATACTGCACGTTTGCACATCGTGTTAAGAATGGGGATGTACCGAATGCATAACTGTTATACGACCATGATTAAAGTAAAATCTTGAATAGAAAAAGGATTCTATAGAAGAGTAATCAAAACCAACTGAAATGAGGTGCCTGCACTTCGAATGAAACATCCATCCAATCGCGCTTCGTGAACGAGTAGAGCCACATCAGAACGAGAGCTTCCTTGCGGCTTTTTTTAACATGCTTCAAAACAAACTTTTCTCGCCACTCCACTTGACAACATATAAGTTTAAGCAAACACCCTAAGAAGATGCTTAGTGCAAGACCACCACTGAACATGGTTTCGAGGGATATCCTGAAGCGTAATTAGCCACTGCAATGCCTGGTCGCGTGGACACCAGTCAGGAAGGCGTGCTGCACCGATTTTGAAAAAGTTGCTAGTAAAAGTTAACTAATACCCAAGTGGTTATTTAGGAGAGCATCGTTGCGTATGCGGAGACATCGGTTGTCAAATACTTGCTGACGCCGCATGTGTTCTTTACGTAAGGTCGAAGTTTCACACCCATACAGTAATTCAGTCCTAATTGCCGATCTGTAGACTCAACGTTTTAGTCCCCAAACAATTCTTTATACCAGAGGTGACTCAAGTTGCGAAATGCTGCGCTCGCATTACAAGTGCGCGCCGAGGCCTCGCCATCTAACGACGCAGAATTATCGATCGACCTGTCGAGATACGTGAAACTATCTACAGTTTTAATCGCCTGATTGTCAAGTAATTAAGTTCAATTTGATAAATCGATGTCATGCAGATGAACACTGCACTTGGAAGGTGCAAAACGCATTCCAAATATGGACACAATACTAGCTAGCTTGTTCACTATAACCTCTGCATCTGTATGAATTCCAAAAGCTGGTGTTCTATCGCTGCATAGCACCATGATGGCATCAATTACAAAATTGAACACAAAAGGAGCAATTGGACATCCTAATCGCTCGCGACTTGTGGTGGAGAATTTCGGCGAAAGGACGCATCCAGATATATGATCATAATGTCTCCACCGTATGTTGACATGCATTTTCGGAACACATTTGCACAGTAAGGCGTTTAACAGGACATTTCAATCGAATGAATCAAATGCCCCTCCGAAATCTAAAAAAGATAGTCATCTTCGGCTGCGAATAAGTGTGCCACAATTTTGTCTACCTGTGGTTGAACATCTGCCTAGGCCTGGGCAACCTGACAGTGACATAGCCCACGTGCGTTCAATGACCACGGTATTTGGCCTGGATCAGGTTTGTGATTTTATATATACCTGGGCTTGAACAATCTACGCCAATTTTTCATTCTGTAACGTGTCTATCACCTCTAGGTACTACTTTTTGTATATTAATAGACCAATGTTGTGTCGCAATTTCATTTTCGTCATTTTTTCAGATGAGTGATTCGCATTCTCCATTCACTCGACAATGTGGTATAAAATCAGAAGAGCTGTTAAACGACGGTCTTCCAGGGGAATCATTCGAAGTTTCGCCTGGACAGAACAAATCGAAAAAGAAACGTAAAAAACCCAGACAAGTTTTAACCTCCACTCCACGGAACAAATCAATATTATTTTCCGTAAGTATTCTACTTGGTGTCGCGACTTATCGAGTGGTGTTTAATATTGATGAAGACGTTGCGTTGCGTGATGCTACCTATCAAACGGTCACAATATACCATTAAAATGAAACCAAAATACGGCAATATTACAGTGCCACATGCAATTTAAAGTATCTACGGTTTTTCATCACGAGCGTCCGTGATTTCGTATCTAAAAATGCCCAGCATCGTTTAGCCTTTGTGTGCACAACGATTCACCGACCGAAAAAACTATTTCTAAAGTATAAAGACACAATAAAACTGTCAAATACCGCAGATTAGGCGTGTGAAAACAATCGGCTTCTGAATTTACTTTTCAATCTTTATCTGCTCTTGTTGGTAAGACTTTTTTCGCGGTTGTGCATAAAGCATCTCTTCAGATTATTATTTCCACTGCTTCATACAAACTGATTATCAATATAATTCCGAATCCATATTTATTAGCGTTGTCTTCAAGAGGTATTCTTATCGCCAGCTAGATGTGTAAAGCACAAGCCGTATGAGAACGAATTATACTATATCAGTCTAATATTCTAGAATCAATGGTATGCGTCAAACATATTTAATGTCTCAGTTGTTTTATTTTACAATTGGCACTATTAACATTCATATCATGAAATCGGCCGCTTAGAAGATGAGCGTACAAAACCGACGCCATGGAAGGGCAGCGCCCGGTGTTGTAAACAATAAAATCAATCTGTTCAAAATGTATAATCTCCTCTCATGTAGCAATCATAGATTTTCAGTGAACGAAATAGTCCGTTCTTAGTCATTGCCGTCTGGTAGAACGTTCGAACTCTTTCCGTAAAGCAATCCGTCAAACGTTAGCACAGTCGGATGATGTTCAATACGATCTTTTTTGTAACCCATATTTTGTAACATTAGAGCGATAGATACACTTGTTGAATTCTCTTGTATTTTACTTTCTTTGTTTACGTTACCAAGTGGACTGAATCAGCCCTAGATCGCAAACATGCACCTCCAACCTTCAAATGCAATTCCGCCCTTTACAGCAATTAAGTCAGATTTACGGTAGCTTGATTGTAGCGGTACATGCACCTCGTACAAATTCATGGAGACGTTTGCAAACTTTGTTGTGCCATCGTGTGTTAATGCACAGTTTTGTGGTATATGTTTTTAAACTTCCGGACTGTCACATCTTCCACAGCAGTCGGTTACAGACCTCGTCTTGCTCTGTGCGTTTTCATACTCTTAAGGCCGCCGCGTGACTAATATCCGTATGAAGAGGCGAGGGAATACACGTTGTTTAGTGTGGATCCAGTAGTTCAACTGTGGGCATTGCTTTAGAGATCTGAGCAGTGAACGATCCACTGATGTATACACTTCTTGTTCCCAAGCCGCCCGGATATCCTCCTGCAATATTTCGTTCTGCCTCCCGATGCTTGTGCTAGTTTGAGAGAAGTTTTCGCGCATCGAGATGTAGAAGCTCAGCACAAGATTTACGAGGGTTTGCTACTCGCAGTGTTAAGTCTTTTCCAACGCATCTGCTGTGTAGACTAGGTGTAATGCGGATTCCAATACAACCAGATGCAATGGTGAGTGGAAATACGTAACGGGTGTGTCCGGTAGGTGACGCAGCCATTTTCTTACTGGTTATTGAGTAAAACGATCCAACGTTTTCTTGTGGATCACATCTAGGCACAGACAATGTTAATGCTTAGACATTGCATTTCAGTGCGACATGTCTATTCTTTGTTGTGGCTGTAGCGGCGTCAAACTCGAATTTTCTAGATAACCATGATATTCGAGACGGAGATTGACCGGAACTTTTCCATGAGAGGTAAATTGAACACCAAAATAGCCGAAGATGTCCCCCAACTTTAGCGGCTTGATCTCGTCGCCAGCTATTTGTACATTAGCAGGTACTGCTGCAGTTAAATGTTGTTTCTTGCTTACCACCAAGTTCAACACGGTTTTTGTTAAGTTGACTGTCAGCTCAGCCTCACTAGATGCCGCGAGCAGTTTATCCAGCTTAATTGTGAGATCTCTCATGTAACAAGCAAATCGTAGGAGATAATTTGCATAAGCAATTGAATCGGATAATACTTGATAGGAAATTGAAACTTTCAGATTTGGACAAGGCAAGTATCATCATTTTTCTCTTTGACTCATGCCGATGACCAAGACACTGAATTGAGTATGCGAATTTGTTCTTTTCTTTGTAATGCGTCTCAATGTTTGTGGAGTTCTGTTACAGCATATCACCTGTGACTATTAACTTCTTTACATATATAGTTAGTTAGCAAACAGCAAGGTATCTCAAAAGGCAGGGGTTCGACTGGCGTTTTTACGCCGCTTTTGCATTTCCTAATTTTTATCATACATGGTTTCAGGAAGGTTTGCCGCATTAATATTGAACGCAGTCTGTTGAGTAGCAAACTTATACACTGCAGAAGAAACAGGTAAAACGTGTAGGTGTCTCCGCGTCTTGTAGTACATAAGATATAGTAGATATTCTGGTGGCGATATAAACATCGAAAAACAAATAAATGTGTAAACTTCGCACAGGCAACGACGAAAATGCATCGCTTTTCTTATGTGGCCTTGTTTTCCGTGCTCAGCTCACGCATTGGCTTACTGTCGCCAGCCTCTCCCTTATCTTAAGCAAATAAGGATCTTAAATATTTGGGGTTGTCCTCTTTTGCAGCGGCCTCCGAACAGAGATATTTTTTAATTGTCCTGTTAGTGTTGCCACCTGGTGTTGTAAGAAAAAAAGATTGTTATGATGCATGGTCCTGATGGGCGAAATTAAGTCGTCATGTTTTTGTCAATTCCGTAGCTTTTCAAGTACCCTCTCAAAAATCAATTAAGTAATATATTTCATTTGAAAAATGTTTGCTTGTCACTAATATACTTTTGTTGATGATCATGATTGCTTTGTACGTTGACAGCTCCCACAGATGCTGAATGAGATGTTGGTGCTGCCGCTTGAGATTTTCGTAGTAAATATGTTGCAATGTAACTTTTGCGATCCCTGACGTGGTCAAATATCATGCTATAATAAAATAAAACGTGTTGCAATGTGCCGATATTCGTTAAGCATGTTGCGAGTGCAACGACTGTAAAGATAAACCAAAGTTATATCATGCATGCATAATATCCAATTGCTACTCGCGAACGGTTGCTACATGGTACGCTGTCGACTCTCTCCTCTCAGCTAGACGGAACGCTCGATTCTTCTCGTGTTTCCGATAAGCGACTACTCACAATTTTGCGAAACATTCAAGCATCGCACACAACCTGGACTTCCGAATTTGTGTCTTCTTGCAAAGCATTCAATGATCTAAGCCTTTGTTTTCTTCATTGTTTACAAAGTAAGTCTTTTTATTTGTTAAAATTTAAAAACTCTAGACCGTACCCCAGATGATCTGTGCAAAATGACACAGCCAGTTGAGCTAATTCTCTTACTTCTTGATGGTCGTCCAAATCAGGCGCTGAAGTTGTACTATGGCTACAAGACAGAACATTATATTTTATCGATTGAGAAATCACTAAAACAGATGGATGAATGTTTTGCTATAATTCAGAAAAGTGTACGACCTTTCCATAACACCCTCATGTAATAATCAATTTTTTATAGCTCGATCAGCTTGATGCATTACAACACCTCCCCAGACGATCTTTTTTGGACGATTGCTCTTTCAACGAATCAAGACAGAATGTTCATTTGACAGATATCCTACTGTGGCCAGCATTGGTTGGAGAACTTCGCGGATGGCTTAAGCACTTGCATGTGGACCGCGACTGGCGATATCATATGTTACGAGAATTCACAAGGCATATTTCTTCCGCAAACAGTGCTCATGCAATAGCTTCCTTATGGCGTCACGTGGGCGTAATCGTTCAGAATGCCTTTCCAACACAAATGATCAAAGAACTTATGACCCTTGGCTACTAGTCATGAACCGCTTGAATTGTCTTTCATCGACTCTGTAGCATATGCAAACATTTCATTTTGTAAAATTTCCAATAGATTTCGCTATCACGTGCTCACGCTCATACTTTCAACTGGGCACATGCAATTACAAACGCGATACTCAATGTGGTTTAAATTCGGTCGCATAATGGCATATATTCTCCACGAGGAGATGAATCAAAAATGATGGCTCAAGAACTTTGTGCAGTTAACTTTGACCAGTTATGGTTTTGTTAATTGTAAATATCCACTTCCACAAGAGTTTCTTAATAGCGGAACATTAATCACTGCACTCGTCAACCGGAGCAGAAGCAACGCAGTCAAATTCGTTCACGTCCATCCCTTGCCAGATTGCGAAGCCTTGTGCTACACATTCGTGTTCAACTAGGAGTAATTGACATAATCGCTAATACACGTATCAGATAATCTGACGGTGTTGAAGCCGTTGTGCTGTGTCAGATTATGCTACCACTAACCAGCGGTAAACTAGACCTTCTTATGCTACAGCTCACTTAAATTACTGTCTAGTTTATTCTGCCGTACTTTGGCTTATGATTTTCAACTACGAAAGCTATACTAAGTCTTTACCACTTTAGTGATCACGAGTGATTCTGTTTTCACATACTCGGAGATCCACACGAAGTCCTGGACATCGGGTGACACATAGGAAATATATGTTGCTTCACACTGATACTCAACGTATGACTGCATCTCTGAACTAAATCTAATGGTATATAAGTATGATCATTTCCCACAAGCCTTTTTGTATAGGAAACCTGTGTTCAGGTAGTCAAGTGTTAGACAACGATTAATGAACGTAAATCGCCAATAAATGATGCAAGTTTGTTTGTTATATTCGTCGAGATGATATTTAACTAAGCGATATCACTAGTCGTTTTGCTTCCAACCCCGACAGCTGTATTGCTTGACACCACATCACCATTAACGACTTCCTGTGGACTATCACTCATTGGGCTGCGAAGAAATGTAATCGGCATGCATTCATCGGTTTTTGCTGATCTGAATGGCACTATCTCTGAAACTCTCGGCAAACCAATGAATCAGCATCTATTACAAGGGCTAAGAAGTAACTTTACTTCAAAGTGTAACCGACTTACGAGGTGCCATAAACGTCGTCTTTCAGTGGTTTCTCACAGACGAATTTTCATGCTGCGTCCACTTCGATTTATCGAGCTGCTTGTGATCTCAGCATCGTGCCACTTTATTGCGCGAAATACTCAGCGATGAATCAGTTACTCGAATGACAACTATGCCGCCTGACGTGGGCGAAAGAGAACTGGTTTCCTATGTATCTAGCGCTTCTCGGCTGCTACCGGACCACCTATTAGACAGCTTCCCGTCTATTTCTAAGTTGAATAACCGAATACATGTGAAAAGTAACCCGTAACTCTCGGGTAACACTCGAGTTAATCTAATATGGGCTGTTAGGTGTGTGTAACTGTTTGGGTTTCAAGTGATTGAAAAACGCAAATCAAGTGTACTGTATAAATCGCTTGATATGTAACAACAATTATATTCCAGAAATGTTCAATCATTCACATCCAAGCCATATTGCTCATACAAATCTCGAACTGGGCACCCTTTGGCATGAGCTAATAGTTCGAACAGCTGTAGACACGCGTCCTTGGCCTCGTTGTAACAATGCATTCTCGTTCTCCACATGGCAAGCTCATGGTCAACGTCCAGCGAGGTTCCTTTCATTTGCAACAGCTGCTTGGTTAGTCGGGATATTTCATCACGCGTAGCTTGCTCGTTGGATGAGGTGTTTGGGCAAGTACGTTGTTCCGTACGACTGACTGCTACCTAATTTAAAAATTGAAAGTTTATCCGTGACACGTTTTAATGAACTCAAACATAATCAGCTATATTCGCTCGAAGCGATCGGCATGGGGCTCGAGTGTAATCGGGTCAAAAGTCAACAACGTCGAAGATGTACACTGAAACCAGATTGATGAGTTTTGAGGAAAACATCGAATTAGTAAACACCGGATGGATTGTAGCCATTGCTTTTCTGGTATCATTTAATTTCATGATATCCGATTTTATGGCTAATAGCGAACGATTACGCTCGCTTTCTGTATAGCAGAGCGGCTTCATCACATACACCCAGTCCCGTTTCAATGATGAGAGAATAGCATAGCATCGCGATATTTTGAAAAACTCTGGGTTAAGTGCACCGGAGTGGGAAGCACGTCTCCAGAGTGTAAATAGATTCACATTGATGCCACCGCTAAAGGAATTTATACCTCGTACTACTGTATACAAAGCATAGCCTTTGAGTGATTCTGTGGTGCTGACTGTGTTGCTTTAAGGGGATGTCAGCAACGACAAATAACGGATCTAGTACACCGGGCTGCTTGAACCAATGATAAGCATACGAAAAACAGAAATTGTGCGACTATGAACTCGGTGATACAAATTTCACACTAATTGTTAATACTTTTACTTCATACACTTCATTTGAATAGAAGAGAAAAGCATCTAGGATATATAGCAAGAAGGTCAATATTAACAAATCGGAAAATATGAAATTTCTGTCTCCACCTGGCGGGTTCAAAAACATGAAACCAGTAGTGGAAACAAGGATGTTGTGACAACGAAATTGATTGCTAACGGAGTCAGCCATGTACCTCAACCGGTGAAGTAAAATCAGACGTTTACAAAAATATCCGCTAGGTGCCAGCAGGTTAGGCAAAATTAATTAAAAAAAAAGATTTTATCCGTGTACACGAGTCGCCTCCTTAGATCAAGAGTAACTTTCGATTGATCAACCAAATAAAGAGCAAGGTAAGGGACGATAGTTTGGCTTCGTGTAGCAAAAAAACGATTTGCCATGAGGACCTCGTGCAGTAGATGTGTAGAATCGGAAGAAATGACTGACCAATCTGCATATTCACGAAATTGTCGTTCGACGATCATATCTCGAATTAACTCGGTAGAGGCAAAGCTCAGTGTTGCGATAACCTTAATACCTCTTTTGATAATCAGGAAATTCTTTTCAGTTAGACCGCGAGTAATTATAGGAGATGCATAGATGAAGTGGGAAACAATGCAGGAAAAGTTCCAACGCCAATAGACTTAAAACAGTTGCTTCAGCTGAACTCGGAGTCATTAAAGGAAATTGGAGAATTTACTTGAATCAGGGTTTGACGTCGGTGACCAACCAAGTTTCTGCGTATGTATTGTGGTGCTCAAATCCACATCGATTACCTCCACATTTTTCATGAATTAACGATAAATCGAGTGGCCAATGGTATTGATAATTGATTCAGATGCAGGAGGGTAAGCACGTCTATGATGGTCAACAACAACGGTAACATCTTCAGCGTACTTGAATAAGGGTGGAATGAAAACGCGAAAGATCGGAAATGTAAACAGAGAATAAGAGAGAAAGAATCGCACCTAACAGGGCACCGCGAGAAATCGGGATCGAATGTGAAACTTTAAAGTAGGAGGCTATTTAGTGCAGTATTTTCAGAGGGACACCAGTCAGAAATTTTTCTAAGCAAAGAACTGACAACGCTGTTGAAAGCGTTGGTGCAAGGAAACAAACTTGCACGGCTATCGATTTAGAATCAAGGGACCGGGATATGTGGTCTATTAGCACTGGATGTGCGTCAACTGTCGAACTATTTTCCCGGTATGCAAACTGATGAGAATGTTTTCCCTGACAGCTCAGACCCATGCGTCGAAGCATTCAACTGCCAAGCAAGAAACTTCAGTTTTATCAAAGTTGAATATGATTTTACTAGAGGCGCACCACTCGTTGCAGACAAAAGTTTTAACTCCACCACCACGATTTGCAATAGGGCAGATCCGATCCAAACGAAAGCTTTAAAAAAAATCAATGCTAATTAAACCAGTTTCAATTTCAGAATAGAGCCAAGTTTCTTTAAACATAGCGACATCGCATTGAATGGAACGATTTCAACTCAAAAGAAAAGAGATTTCATTAAATTTAGACCGAAAATATCGCACATTCGAAGATAAGATAGAAGGTAAGGGCATACGACAAATTGTACGACGTCAATGAAGAGCGACATGAGAACTGCAAGATGCTTCTTTTTTAGATTAGATTACGGTCATCGCAGATTTCAAATATCGTGAAAGCTATTTGGGATAAGAAATGAAACCATTTGTTTTGGGATAAGACATGCGTGCAAAGTATTCCTCGGGATTTCCATTTGTTCTCCCTTATGTCCTCACCATACCTCATAGGAACGGCTATTATTTGCGGTTCCGTTTCTCCGTCGTCGCAGTAATTTTCCCGATTAATGTCGCGATGACTGTAGCGGGATTTGTATCGTAGCCCTCTTGCTTAAATGGCGCACGTGGTACCATCAGGACCATTGCTGTTATCAAGGTTCCCCGTGCCCGACAAGTATCACTCACCCTGAATACGCGGTTTAACTTTGGTGGGATGCGCAGTAAATTGTGCAAGGTGACGCCATTTATACCTTATGCAAGCACGACAGATGTGGTAGCAAAACGTCTGAAAGCTTTGAAAATCATGGTCACACTGGGGTATTTAACGCTACGGTTCCGATGCCGGGTCTGCACATAGGTGTCTATCATTTCGAAAATTTGAACGGAATAAGTGGATAAAAAATGCATCAGAAGTCCATAACGGACGTCACGCCCCAGCATTTCCTTACAAGTACAACGTTTTTGTTGCACACCACAAAGCTACTAATCAGAATAGCGTTTCCACTAGTAGAAGGAAGCACATAACGAGAATAAAACCAAACAAATCGCAGGCGCGTGTTTTCGAACAAACTCAATGAAAAAGTACTATATTGCAAATGGACATAAAACCTTCACAACAGGTAAAATTGCGTTTCGAAAAACGTAACCGGGACGAACCTCTGGCACCTGTTCAGTAATCTGAGGAGGTACGGGAATCGATCGTAAAGGTGATTTGAACGGAGCATTCACGTTGCGGCAAACAGGCCTGGTCGGTGTGGACATTCAGGGCGGCGCTACAAAGCGAATGCTGCGGTGAGACACCAATTGAAACAGGCATTCACGAAGAAGGAAAACCCAGCAAGATAAAGATATGTATATACATCGACACTTGGTCCATAAAATAAACATGCACAACAAAAGCGTCAGTGATTCTCCTTATTGTGTCCATCCCTCGCACTGCATTGCGGACAAAACCATTGTCCTTGCGGTTTGTTCACCAGACCGACGCAATCGAAGTGAAACCATTCGATGGGACATTCTCGATTGTCGCAGGCAACCATTTCGCCGTAGGAAACTTGTTGACAAATGCAATACGTGGGTTCATTCGGGTCCACAGGCATGTCGAGGACCTCGCCAGGGTTGTTGGTGAGCGCGAGTGCCAACGCGGCGGTTGCAGGAATCCTAAAAGCGAGACAGTTTCAAAAGCATCTCATCAGTGACAACTGACAGAATGAATACTGAATACTAAAGGTGCATTTATCAGAAACATACTCCTCCTACTTGTGAAGTTGCACAATGAATGCAGAGTAGCACCGGTAACTAGAATATGTTACAATAGTTTGATGACTGTGTTGGGTAACTTTCAGCTGGTTTTAGTTACTCATTGGGTATGCGTATCTTTATTCTCTATTTCTGATATCTGTCTAGGCCAGGGCAACCTGACAGAAATATCGCCCACGTGCAGTCTATGATTGTGTGGCACTTTGCCTGGATCAGGCTTGTGCTTTCATACATACCATATGCGTATCCGCAACCCGACATTCGAACTTTATTTTTCGCAAAGTCGATGAGAAATCGTCATTAGTGAAATTTAGTTTCATATGTGGACCATTTTAGAGCCAATGAATTACAGCGATCGCTTTTTAGCTGCAGCCATACATACCATAATTAACGAAGGTTCATCACGACATGCGTAACTTTTCAAACCATTCACATTGAATAGGGATGGTGAAAGTGCGAAAACGTTTAACTTGACGTTCAGTATAAGTGTTACATCAAATTCGCCGCAAGAACGGGACGTTCCATATTGAATATAGCAAGAACTTGAGGCAATTCAGTTTAGAAAAAGGAGAAACAAAATCAAAAGATGGGCTACCGTTTGGTATAACCGACGACGATAAAAGATAAGATTATCTATACATTGTTTTACAGGTGCACTCGAGCTAAGTAAAGAAATATTCGGAAGCAACTCAACGTTCCGTAACGAGAATCAAAGTAGACAGACTAATCAGTCCAATGAAGTTCATCAGGAGAATGTGAATTTTGTAGCTATCATCAGGTTAAACCGGTATAGCCAACCGTGTTCAATAAAACGAACCACGATGAAGCGTGTAGTGAAACACATCGCCTAGACGTAACGTGAGAGACGGAAAATACAACAACGCATTTAGGTGGAATCGCAGCACCCATGGTAAAATTAAATGACAGCACACGTTTCAAGTTTTTATATAATAATTCCCATTTGTTATCGCACCCGTAAACCGTTTCGTGCCATAATGTACATAGGTGCGGAATCACAAACCTGGTTCATGTAAAGAGCCGCACGTGGGCTAAGCTACTGTAAGAAAGCACAAGAATGATCCAAGAAAGTGCCGTACAGTCAGAGACTGCACATGGGCTAAGATAGTGTAAGGTTGCCCAGGCCTAGACAGATATGAGGGGGGGAATAGAAATGGTAGACTACTGTCAGGAGGCCAGGACAGATATGAGAATTAAAACAGAAATGACAGCGAGACACCAGCGTGTTTTCCACACAGCTCAATACTTGGCAAATTAATTACGCACTGTAGTGTCTAAGCTAAAAAATAAGAACTCACAAACAGCAATACTAAAAAATAAAAGATGTGTTTCTTACTTGGGAAAAACAACAGTCTCTGCGTCACCTTTCGAGCGTGTTTTCTTCATCCTCTTCAACTCCTTCTCAGCTAAAACATGAAGTGCATACAATTCAACATACCCAACGCCTTTTTAAATTCAAACATGTCGGCATCCAGGCGCCGTATTTGCTTGTCAACAAGTTCATAAGCGTTTTCGGCACGTGAAACTTTGTCGTTGCATATTTCTTTGCCTTTCTTGAATAAATTTTGAATTTGTTTGATCTGTTGCGCCCGCTCCTCTTGTGACATTTCTGATGAGTGATCCAACAACTGGGAAGTGCGTTTCTGTGTTTCTCGCACAATTTCTTGAACTTTTTCATCTAAGTCGCGCATGATCTTGAATTCTTGTCGCAGATGAGGAGGGACATGTTCGAGATCTGAAATAAAACCAGTATGCAAACGAATGTAAAGGACGTTAGACATGAAAGCTTATTAAAAGAACAATGGTTGGGCGACGATAGGTGAAGAAAACTACCCTGTTACTGTCGCATAACTCGTTCAAGAAACTTGATTGAATGCGTTTGATTCCAGTTATAGACATCTCATGCCAGTATAACTATGCTTAAGCTCCTACAGGGTCTGTAGCTTTTGAGTATTTCCCATCCTGCACAAGTTAAAACTTCATCATGTTATGGTTGTGTGGAATTAAGGCACTCCGTACTTGCTATCGGCGTAATGCTGTCCAAGATAATTATGAAGGATATAACTTCTTAGTGGGTCATAAAAAACAAACAAACATTGGGACTAAAGCGTGAGTTGTTGAGTGTAATCCTCACTTTCATTCAGCTTTCGATGGTAAAATAGCGCAAAATCAGATGACTAAAATTTGCAAACAGTCTGCTTCCATAAAGCATGAGGCAATAGAATTAGTGTTCAAATGTTGCTCGCCGAGCCTGCGTAGTTGGTGTTGGACGTTTAGTCATCGGGATAAATGACATCTTCAGCAAAACTTCTTTCGAAGCGTCTCGTAGTTGAAATTTGTTGGTTCTTATACGGTTTGTCTATCCGTTCGCCATTATTCACGCCAGCTGGCCGATTTCATGTTGCGGCTTCTTAGTGGTGTCTATGTTGCAGCTAATTGGAGATGCTCGTTAATTTAGTTAGTTGTTAAATGCCATACTTCCAGGAATTCTCGCAGCAATCGGTCGTTTCCTTTGGCTACTATTTTCATGCGGTCCCAGTCAAACTGATGCCCGAATTAATAGATATGTATTGAGATCAGTGATTTCTGATCGTCTGCGTACAGCCAACGGATAGAGCACGATTACAATCTGTGAAACCCAGAATAGTAGAAGGCAAGTAAAGTTTTGACTTTGGATAAAGACATTTTAATAATAGTACACTGCGAAAGTATTCCGTGCCACGAAACCTGTGGAACACAGACAAATAAAGTGTTGCAAAAATGCAAGTTGTGTTTTCGAACGCCAAAAGCTTACAATCATTATTTTTGGCCGAGAACTCTCTGATCGAGCCTGGGAAACAAAATGGTTTCATTTGGACTGAACACTGAACGAACAAGTGGGGACTGATATGAATGTGTTGTAAAACGTCTAAAATCATGCTAATAATAAAAAAATCACACTTCACCAGTTCCACGACTTAATCACCGTGTGAGTTACGTTCATACAAAAAGTATCATGAACGCAAAGAACCAAGAGACAAAAACACAAACCTTCCAAATATTTTTGAAGGTAATCCATTGTAGCAGGAAGGTTCTTTAATAATTGTTGTTGTTTTGAATCGTAAAAATAGGCAAATCCGGAGCTAAAACGATGTAAGGAACAAAAAATGTAATGAAATCAGTGAATGTGAATACGCATCACATTGATAGCAAATAACGAGTGTTTAAGTGCCATGCAGCTATAACATGATGAAATCCTAAATAGACGAAAAGGACAGGATCTAAAAATACGGAAAGGCCCAAATGCAGCCACTTTAGCTGTAAAAGCCTTCATCTGCTTGAGTCAAGTCAGGGTCTCGGCAACTTTACAGCGACGGGTCAACGATTTAGAGGTAGTAAACGAGAACCGCTTCAACAAAGGATGTCATAGCCGGGGATAAGCTCCCACTGTCAATAAAATTCTCCCATATGGCGCGCATCTCAAATAGCCGCTGACAAAAAAGTCTAGCCTCGGGCCTGCACGAGTGGCTCCCTGAGCCCGGCGGAACTGCTTCTACCAACAGGAGAAAGGGCGAGTGACTGGCGCCTGAAAACCAGTTTGCTTCGGGAATATGGAGCTCGTTAACCTGGGATGGCATTTCATCTAAGGGAAGGAAAACCCTGATTTTAAACCTCCGCTGCCTCGCTGGATACCCGATCGCGGGAAAGGCTTCGGGAAAAAATCCTGAGGAAAAACCTGGAACAGAGTCTGGTAGACGGTTAGTTGGTGCACACCACCTCTTTCTGGCAACTCCCTGCTGCCTTGCAGGTCGCACTTGGTTGTGCAAATGATAGAGAAGCTGACTCGAACAAACGCCGAGTGATGCTGGGGACGCCGCTTTGTACCCAAATTCCCAAGGCTCTTCATTGAAGCCGACTCATCTTCCAGGAGGAGATAGTCGCACAAAAGTAAAAGTAAGTACGCTCTCCTCGGCGCACGTCCGTCTTCTATTAGAATATATGCTATCCGTTGCATTTCCTCAGTCTAAAGGCGAACGTGACTCCTTGGAGAGGGTACAAATGAAGGGGGTTAAGATGTTTCATGTTATGCACCTCCTTGCGTACGAGTTTACTAAAACTTTACCCTAGAACTCTGAGGGGAAAGGTTTGATCTGCTCTTGACACGTTGCATCCTTCTGTCAATATGGCGACAGGTTCCTCCGGTGAATCGGAGACTCTTGGACATGACTTTAAGTTGCAGAAGCCTAAGCTGAGTAATTCGTGCACGCTATTTACACGGGTGGTGAACATTTGGAACTCACCACCGAATGAGCTCATATGTCTACCATCAAAAAGACATTCAAGACTGCGTTGGATCAGCATTTGTTGAGACGGATGGACCTGATCCCCGAAGTGATGTTGTGGTGGTTAGCAAAAGTCACCAATGTTTACTGTTGTGAAGAAGTTCAAACCGGATTGTATACCTGCTTTCGATCCAGAAGAATAAACAAAAGTTTCTTTTTGTGATGACATATTAATAATATTCTCGCAGATAATTCCCACCCACTACAAATCGAGCTAGTCAAATCTCAATCTTTTTCTACAAATTGATCAAAACGTTTTATATTGCCAACTCCAACGTCATTATAGTTCAATGCTTCAATGGTTTATTGTGGTGTAAAAGCGTAGCTCAAAAATAACCACAGGTTGGTATGTAGTGTGGTGGAAATAAAATAGTGAGTGTCATCTGTACGGGGACGGGGAGGCCTTATAGCGGGCCACACTCGCTTTGGAATTGCGCCTTCCTTATATTGCGAGGCGGTAGCAGGAGAATACGGAGGCATCGGGGTGGCGTTAGACCTGGAAACAAGTAAAACTGACAGGTGGTTAGGAAGGGAATGAACGGAGTAGTAAGGCAAGGAGGACAACGTACCTGAAAAATGAAGCTAGTACGCGATGCGGTGTAGTGGATCAGTGCTGATCCGAGAACAACAGCAATCGGACAGACAAGGCCTCAAGGTATGTTGTTGTGGAGATCATTTAAATGAGCGTCCAGACTCCGTTTAAAAACCTCTACGGATGTTGCGGATACGACTTCCTGGGTAGACTATTCCAGTGAGTACATATCCGGAGGGAAAAATGCCCGCGACAGTTGAGGCGTGAGCGTTGATATGAAAGTTTGAGTGAATGGCCACGAAGATGTGAAGTTTCACGATTAATGACGAGAATAGTTCAATAGTATATTTATGGTAAAATAAGCACATAGCTACAAATAACTACAGGATGTGTTTACAGTGGATCGAAAAAATAGGATAAAGAAAAAAACGTCAGAATGGGGTTCAAGAGAATAAATTGGTCAGTATAATCAGTACGGGTGCCTGGGAGGCCTTGAACCCCGTCGCCCCAATATACCTTTTTCAAAATGATGATGTCATTCAACGCGAATTTAATGATTTATTTTACATATCATCATGCGGATGTTAAAAACTAATTGATGCTTACACTAATAAACTACGAAATACTTGAATAAAAATTAATTTGCATTTTTGAAATGTTGTTTTGAGCGAGACCTTGAAGTTTCCGCTCAAGTTCAAGTTCAAGTTGCACAGGGCTGAGGTGGCTAAAAGCCAATCACGTGCCCAGATTTCCTTCGACGGTATGCGGTTGAGCACCTGGCACTTCGATATTGAGTATACATTATGTACTTTTCACACGTTCTTGTTTCCGGATATCTGGAAAGTAAGGTAGGGTTTCTCTTCACCACACTGTGAGTGGTGTCAGCTATTCAGGAAACAATGCAATCATATGCATGAACAATGTATGGTGCATGAAATCACTAGCATAGTCGAGGCAAAGTGAAACACAGTCATAGACTGCATGTGGGCTAATTTACTTTCAGGTTGTCCAGGCCTAGACAGATATGATAAAAATTTAACAATGATTTTTGTTTTTTTATAGTTTTTATTAGACAATGTGTGGAAATATGATAGACCATTTGACATCTAATTCCCTTTTAAAGCTCAACACATTTAACAGGCTTACTATACAATCTGGGAGCTTGTTCCAGAAGTTGACCACGCGGTTGCTGAAAAAGTGCGACCGTGCCAGCAACCTGGGCCTGCTCTGAAAAAGTTTCACAGAATTTCCCCTCATAGCTGATTTTAGGGGCAAGTTTAAGCATTTCAGTAATATTATCACCCGCAAGACCCTTCAGAATCTTTAAGGATTCTATTAGGTCACCTCGCAGCCGCCGTCTCTTTAGTGAGAACAAACCGAGGTCCTTAAGTCTTGCCTCAGGTTTTCCTGCCTGACCCTCAACCATCCTAGTCGCAAGGCGCTGGACCCTTTTGAGACATGCTATATCTTTTTTAAAGTAAGGTGTTCAGGATTTACCGCTCAGTTTAGTATCAGTATCACTGGGCGATTGTCGACGAAGTCGAAACGAGTGCATGGATTCTTTCAGAGGTGTGCTTAAAAACACCCGTCACCAGTAGGATTGATTCGTAAAGAACACAGGCCTGTGTACCTGTGAATAGAATATGAAAGAGGTCTCATCACGGAAAAATTTGAGAGTTAATGGATGTTGGATGCCCAATCGGATTAAAATACGATGGACAGAAATTAATTTCTACGAAACCGGAAAAACTGAATACAAAACTCTTTTTTGTGTTTCAAAAAAAATTTAACCAATCTTTTTGTTGTTTTCGACAATAAATAGTATCAGTAGTAGTATCACAACTCGATAGTCGACCAAGTCAAAACGAATGCCCAGATTCTTTCGGAGGTGTGCTTGAAAACACCCGCCACTACCAAGATTGATTCGTAGGGAACACAGGTGTGTGTACCTGTGAATAGAAGATGGAAGAGGTGAGGGAGATGATGAAGAAGTGCGTTCTGGATAGCTGGTGTGCTGTTTACTCTCAAGTCAATTCAATTTTATGGTCTAAAAAGCATACAGCCTAACAAAAACCACAGAATAATATGGCAATTACTAATAACATTTTAGTAAAACGGGATTTAATTGCTTACTAAGCAGTTTAGGAATCAAGTAAACATCTATAGGACAGAAACTTTATTCAAAGTTCGAAGCTTTATTGGTGTAAAATATATAGGTTCAATGTTTGGGTTGGTCGACATGAAATTGTCCAAATTTGATTTGAATATATCCAAGTTGGGTGAATGTGTAACATTACAGGGTAGGGAGTTTCAGGTAAAGCATACACGTACAGAATAAAAATACCTTTGATAGTTTAATCTCGAGTCGGGAATAAGTGCTGTATAATCGTGACTCCGTCTGGTTCTTGGTGGTAGTCGTGAAATAGTTTATTTAGGTGATGTTTAGGAGTATGCAGTATATTGAACATAAGAATCAAATCATATCTAAGACGGCGGTGACGAGAGTCAAACCGGGTACGAGCTTGGTGGTCCGATGATATATTCTTTGCAAGAGGCTGATGTCCTGCTGTAGCCGTGGTGACGAAGCCTGAACCGTATACACAATGGTTTGCCTCAAGTACGTAATTATTAGTGAAACTCCCGAACACGCGTTTTAGCAGAAGCATTACTCGTGACGTCTTTTCATAGACAGCTGTGGCTTTGTGACGTTTTTAAAGTGCTGCTCACCCACACACCCAATTCCTTCTCCTTGCCAGTGCTTTTGAAGAATATGCGAACCAAGGGTGTAAGAGAACTCGAAATGTCTTCCAAAAGTCAATACCTTGCATTTTCTGACATTGAAATGTAGTTCATTTCTAACTGATCAGTCTTGTAAGGCACTGAGGTACAGCTGAAGTTGTCTGCAACCCTCAGTTGTGCGTACTTGTGTCCACAGATGAATGTCGTCCGCAAATAACAAGATTTTTCAGCGAACGAATTTAGGTAAGTCGTTTACATAGATCAGGAAAAGAATTGGTGAAAGCACTGATTCCTGCGGCACCCTACACGTTATTGCAATAGGTCGTGACAAAGCAACATCAACCCTTACTCGTCAAACCAGGCTAGTAATGAACACTGGATTCCACATAGCTCCATAATTTTGTAGTAACAGAAGGTGGTTGACACGATCGGATGCTTGTGACATATCAAAATAACAAGCATGTGCGGTGAGACCATTGTCTACAGCTTGTGTCCAGTCATTGAGGGCGAACAGAAGGTTTGAAAGTCAATAGTGTCTTTTTCCGAAGCCGTATTGTTCGACTGTGAGCAAGCAATTGTCTTCAAGATGTTTTGTGACGCTGTTTGCTACGAGGCGCTCTATCACTTTAGAGATCACCGGTAGTAGTGTTACTGGTCGATAGTTGGATACTTCAGAACAGTTTCCTCCTTTGTTGATGGGTGTAGTGATGCCATTCTTCCAATCACAGGGAAGAAAACTTTAGATTAAAGAGAGGTTGAACAAGTAGGCGAGAGGCATGCACAAAGTATGAGCACATTTTTTTTAAGAATCAGCGGGGTAATTTCGTCAGCTCCGAGAGATTTTTTCGTCTTGAAATTTAGCAATGTGCGGAGGACACTCTACAAGGTAATAGTTAGTTGTTGTAAAACATTTTCGGGTTTGATGACGGGAGTTAACGGACAGTAAACAGTGTTTCGTGGGCTGAAGACAGTGGAGAAGAAATAGGCTAGAACTTTGGCAGATTGCGATGCTGTCGTTGTTGTTCCATCACGTGTCTTTAGAGCGGAAACTCCTGGTTTCACCCCAGAGCGATTATTTATGATCTGGTAGAGAATATTGGGGTTTGATTCGATTTTGTTGAATAAATATTTTTCATAATTTAGTTTGTCATCAAGAACAAGTTTGTTTACCTTTTTCACAGCAAATGGAATGTTTCTCAACTCTCAACAGTGATATCATGTCGATGAGCCCGCCATGCAGCATTTCGCAAGGTCAGCTTAAATGTATATCCATTTTTTGCAGCTTTGGAACAAG